>JBBPMW010000778.1:0-14253 GCA_038090535.1 Tylopilus alboater | reverse complement strand
CGATTCGATCTCCCTGCGGCGAGTATTTCGCTGCGAACACCGAACCCTTGTGGCTGAGTGTTTGTACTTGTTTGCGATTCGCGACGTCAAATATGGTGGCTGTGCTGCTCCCCGATGCAAAGACAAGTCGGGTCGAGTCGGGCGAGAAATCGACGGCGTGGATGCCGAGGACATCCTCCCTGTGCTCCCAGACTTGTTCGCACGTCATTGCGTCCCATACGAAAACGTAGCCCCAGCGTGCCCCGGCTGCAATCCACTTTCCATCCTTGGACACAGCGAGACACTCGACATCCCGCGCTTTCATTACTGCAACTTGTTGGGCATCTTCCAATCGCCACACTCGAACCCCCTCCCGGCCGCCGCTCACCAGATACTCGCCATCCGCAGAGAATGTCACCGCCATTAACTCGCTACCGGCGTTGATTCCGGTGGACGGGGAACGTTCTTGTCCAACGGTCAGCATAAATACAACTCCGTCTCATCATTACGCACCGGTCATTATCGATGGTGGAGTCACAAAGGTAGCAGGGCGATGGTGGGAGAAAACCTGTGGTTCGCATGCCTTCTTCTCATTATATCCACTTCCCCGTCACTGATATAGACTAGCGCACAGGCCCTATATCACCTCGTGTTTTCGGCCTTTGTTCGCCCGGGCCGTGTTTCCTCCAAGGAATCGTTCCTTCCACCAACGCACCGCGTCACGAAAACTTGCATTCAACCGATTCGAACTCATCATCCGTTACATGATACGGTGCACTTCGTCGTCTGTCAGTATCAGGTATATATTCTCGATCCGCGTTAACGCCCTTCCTCCCCTCGCTCATCCCGCGTCTTATCCCATTCTCGCATCAAAGTCCCCATCAAGTCATCGCGGATTCATGGTCTGCAAGCCCCACCGCCCTCCTCTTGACGCTGACGCCCGTGCGGTAGCACTCGACATAGGTATGCGGTCTCGTCGTAGATCCAATCGGGCTACGCAAGTCCTTTTCGCCCGTGCCCTTCCTCGTCTGTGCGGTCACGGACAGGCAAAACGATGCCCGCACTGCCGGTGTCGCTGGAACTGGGGGTCAAGGTCCCATCAGGGTCTCGACGTTGCAACACACGGCCTCAGGGTGAACAAGATATCACTAACATGATGGGAAGCCTTGTGAAAAGTCGTCGGACAGAAGTAACGGGCAAGCTTCGTAGACAAGTGATCAAGGGCGTCGTATAGGTCATCTCTGGAGTGGCGTTCATATGGACGAGGTACGGTTGGATGGATCGGAGTATGATGCTGTGAACTAATGAGGGTTCGCGCAGGTTCATTTACTTGATGTTGAGTGTTTCGCAAATGCAAACTCGGATGACACCTCTTCACACGGGATACCAGCCAATCCCCTCGATGAAAACAAATGGCTACAACTGCGAACAGATCGCCAAAATGGTCCAATTTCCCCCGGACGTAGAGGAGCTCAGACTGGGACCAGGCATTTTGGAACGTATGGCAGAAGGAGCGCATCGATGCGGTTTGTTATCTCGATTTCATTACATCACCAATTCGTATGCTTACGAATTGGAAAGCATCCCCTTCGATTATCTTGCTTCCATTCTGGATGGCGAAACGAGATGCCGGTCGAGGGTCCCGGGGAGATGAACGAGCTTTTCTTGGATGCTAAAACCTTTGCGTCGCCGTTGACGGCGAATTTAATGGCCGGATGTCGTAGTGCTTATTCGTTAGGTGCGTGACTGATCGGACCCAGCGTCCAAGTCTCGCGATCGACCATGCGCATGTAAACATCTTGATGTGACATTCAGTTAGCCTTGTTCTTTTTGCACCTTCAGGGCGCCACGCCATCACTTTCTCCATTGCTTATCGCACAGCCTCACATAAGGCTTGATTTGTCACGCCATTGGATAACTGGGCTTTGGATCCAGTTCAAATCCAAATCCTTTTTTTAATCACCGAGGCATGTCGAGACTAGAAACTGAACGACGTTCATTCCCTGTCCGTCCACCAGATAACTATACAAAGAGCTGTTTCATTGGCCCCCCTCTTACTGTCGCCTAATCTATTCTGACAGACACGGGGTTGCCCTGTTTTGGGTTGCAGAGTGTTACGTCGGGATGAGCATCACCCGTGGCTTGCGTGGGTCGCTGGAGTTGCTTGATCAATGCGCACATGGGTCCGAGGAGAAAGGGACGGTGAGTGTGAAGGAGAAAAGTTTGGTCTTGTCTCGAAGCAACAAGACACGGAAACGAAACGTACTTGTCGCGCCCGCTATGACACTCTTCGTCATTGATACCCTCTTGCCTACATCCCCGTCGTCTGCATCACGAAATTCGATTCACGAGCATCGCTTTTTCGACGACAAACCCCTCATCTTTAAAATGGGACATTGACACGTCTGTGTAGACATTTCATCGAGAAAGCGAACCCCTACATACCCATGACCACGCGCGAAGAAAGGACCCAAGCAGTGGTAGTGGAGTTTTGCATGTCCCTCTGGTTCATGCCTTCAGTATGTCATTTGCCCTTGCTTACTAGACCGTGGTACATATGGATGCTAAACGTTGGGCTAGGAACACGTACGAAGTTGCAGGGCTTGCCATTGGCCATCGCCGATCCTACCCTGCCTGACGAGGCAGAACCCCTGGCGGCATCGTAAGACGACTAGGACGGGATCAGCGACCGCCACGATAGGTATCACCTGCGCTTCAAAACTACAGCACCAGATGTAGGGGCTCTCGCAACACTATAATCCCTATTGCCGGTTGAACCCATGTTGCGGTGGGCATAGTAGGCAAGTGGCCCCAGGCTGTGATCCTTCAACGGAGTCCCTGTCTGTGACTTGCCCACTTGTCAATGGCCCCGAATATTTAGTAATTTTAATGTTCGTGACCCTGGCTTGTCAGCGTGTGGCCATTATCCGTCGCACTGGCATTGTCTCGAACGACGATGAACATTGATCAAAGACATGCTTCATTTCTCATCAATCAAACAATCGTAATTTGGCACCTCCCGGATGACTCGACAACGCGTTGCTACCTCGCGCACCCGTCGCCCGTATACATGGCGCCTCTTCTAGCGGTGAGAAGGCTTGCGTCGAGATCTACCAACCCAATGGAAGCATGACCGCGGATGACGGTGGGCCTTTTCATCCGCCTACAATAGTCGATTCACCCGCTCGCTAGCCGATCACGACATCGCCCAGCTATCCCCGTCCCTCGATCACGCTAATGCACTCTCCGTCAAACAGAATCCCACCTTCCCCAACTCTCGTTTAGCCATGCCATCATCCTCGTGCAAGGTATTCTATGGATTTTGTTCGTCCTGCATGCCATTCCTCAAGATTATAATCGCAGACCCCGCCTTCGTCAACGAATGTCGTGTCTGCGAACGTCACCCGAGCTATCGCCCCCAGTTCTCGTTACAACTTTTGATTCATGTGGCTCTACCATCGGTTGGATTCACCTCAGCCGAGTCCACGAACGTGGCGTCGGGGGGGGGACGATTTCGGACCTACATGCTAGTAGGTGCATCCGACACGTTCAAGACGTCTCCCTACGCGCCACTGCAAGTCGACGTGGCTGCACATCAGATCCTCGACCTACGCTGACTTTCTGGGCGTAGCGTTCGCGAACTGACTATTCGAACGCCGCCGACGTCGTCTGACCCTGTCGTTTCGACCACAGTTCAATAACGATAACGCGGTATCCAACTATGACATCTTGCCGCTCGTCGACGTCGTCCTACCAGCTTCCGATCTCCAAGCTTCCAAGCTGTACGAAAACAAAGGTATCCTATTCACGACGAAAGAAAAGAGCGCGCGCGCGGGGACGCTGGGCACAGCGACCGGGACACGAACCCATCTCCCGCACCCAGACCATGACTTAGACACGGCATGCACGTCGCGCACCGCACATAAAGAAAAATGATAAAAAACGAAACAACAAAGAAAATAATAAAAATACATAGTATCTAAAACATCCACCTAATGACACCCCCAGCTACCATCCGATCCCCATCTTCAAAAATTCGTCGTCTCGATGACTATCTGCCCTTGTTTCACGAAGCCAGGGTCCACTAACTTGTACCTCAGAGTTCTTGGTGTTCTGAAGTCAGCAACGATGCTCAGCGCGACATGGTAGCAATTCATATCTTTTTATCGAAGTTTTTCGTATGCCTGCATGGCCGAGATCCCTTGGTATGTTCCTCATTCTGGAAGCCCTGAAGACCATTCAAGAGGTGGAATACATGATACAGGCAACTTCTCGTAAGCAACATGATTAATTGCCCGCTTCATTGTCTAATTTGCTTTGCCGTGACAAGTCGCTACCCCCGCAGCGGTATGACATCTCGTTACTGTTCACGAGTGATATGCATTTGACAATTCATGTACGAGGATAGGTTCTACTGCTGCAGAGTGTGGATAGGTCGGTCGTGCAGTTGACCTTTGCTTCTTCGTCTCACAGTTATTCAGTGAGCGGCAGGAATTGGATAGTCACTGGCTCTGTGGTACGTGCTAGTTCCCGGGCTGTTTTTCCCGTTGGGTTCCCACAATCACGATTTCCAGGCGACGCTGTCTGGAACCCCACTGAGTGAGCAATTTATTTGCAATTTATTTAACACTTCATATCTCACTGCTGGTGGCCCTTGGAGCAAGTGCGTTGCTTCCATTTTGGAATACCCCTCGAGGGTTCATGCTGTTCCGTCACCGATGACCGACAGTATGTTTGGGTGTCTTGTGCGTTTACAATTTACATGCCTGATGGCGTCTATGTTCTAATATCGATGGACCAGGATTGTCAGTGGCAATTCTGAGATGCTTTTGGTCACCGAGGCAGTATGTGTTCATCAGACACGAGCGCGGGTACCATCATAAGTATGTGACATTACCATCTCTGGATCGATGATCTTTTACCTCCGTGAAGCTCGTACCGGAGTCAGGAGGTACGTGTCCCGTCGAACCAGCACAGTGTGAACCTCAACGACGATCATCGCACACAAGTCTGGTAACCGGATACAACGCATGATGGCCCTCTTTGTGCAGATGGGGGCCTTGACGAGGTAAGATGAGCATGCCTTTGATCATGCATACCGTAAAACACTGGCATTGACGTGGAATCTAGTTTGACGGCAGTGACGGTCGCCGTTTCCGTGAGTTTCATACTGTTGATACGACGATCCATGTTCAATCCATACCCCTCATATGCAATGACCTGGTTCGTCTCGAAAGGGACTTCCAGTACCTGGGGCTTCGTTGCCGGTGAGATGCTACCAAGACGTGCGTGTCTCGCCATCTTTCGCTTGACGCGACTCCGAAATGCTGTGGGTCGCGCCTATTTCCTGATCTCGTTTCGTTTTGTTCTTTTCTGCGACACTTATGGTGCACGGCGTGAACTCGATGCTTGCGGTGTAAGTCCCTCTCTCTTTCCTCACTGTCTGAGATGCCTGCCCTCCTCTCTGTGCTTGAACTCGGTTTGCCATCGACCGCCTGTCCCCCCCCTCCTCCCTACCGAGCTTGGTTGCACGCACAACGATCTGCGAGGAGCAAGATGGGCCCTGTCCCAAGATCGTCGTACCCACGATCCGAACAGATCTCATTTGATGGTACATAGCATGAGTCGGTGAGGGATAAAAATTACTCTGTTCGTTTTCCATCACAGCTCAGTAACGTATCTCGCTTTCTAACGTGCCTTTCTGCTTGTTGACGTCGTATGACCAGCATCCTAATCTCCAAGGTAGACGAAAACAAACATACAACGGACAAGAAAGGGGTGACAGTGACACAGTCTGGGGATGACTCAGGATGCAAAAGGATCTCTTGCACTCAAACCAACAAGGATATAAAAAGTGAAAGCACAGAAAAATCGTACAGCTAGAGCAAACAATGTGCATGTACATACTACTCAACCTGAACAAGAGCCGGCTGCTGACCACCCGGAGTGGACAAATTTCACGTAGCGCTAATGTAAAAAAGTCGCCATACTAGTGTCAAAATCAGCCCCAATTGCAAGTAAGTTTAAAGCCGGCTGAAGCCAGCCCCTAGTACACAATGGGGTCAGCGCGACAAACTGTGACAGTGACGAAATCCTACCTCGATAGAATCAAGTGGATTGTCGTCATGGCCTCCCGGTATCAAAGGCTGCTCGTCTTGTTGTCCTTGATTGCGAGTGGATCCCTAACATCGTGTACCAAATTATTCAATTCGCCATGATCCGACAATCCTCGGTACCCACAGTGATGTGAGATAGACTTTCGATCCTGATTTTCCCGTTCTCGCCACCAATGGCAACCAGCCGGCCATCCGGAGAGAATGCGATTGAACATACGTATTCAGGATGGTCGATAAGAGCGAGCTGAGAGTGTGTTGACAGGTTCCAAAGCGTGACAGTACAGTTTGTAGAACACGCGATGAAACTGCCGTGCTTTGGTAGGGCAATGTACGAGTAGTCGATGGTATCGGAGATTGACCATTCCGAGAGTGTCGACGCGGTAGATGCCTCGAGTTCTTTGATTTTATTCTCGAGTGCGACAAAGAGGTGGTTGTCGAACCAGGCGAGACATCAAAGACAGTGGCTGTGCACTCGTTTGACGCGACGACGAGCCAAGTCGAGTCGGGCGAGAAATCGACATCGTAGAGGTTCCTGATAACCTTGACCTCGTGTTCCCAGACTTGTTCGTATGTCGTTGTGTCCCAGAAGACAACTTCGTCCCCCAATGCCCCTACTGCGATCCATTTTCCGTCCTTGGACACTGCGAGACGCATGACACTATTCAAGTACATGGCTGCCACTTGCTTGGCGTCTTCCAATTGCCACACTCGAACACCCCCCTCCCAGGCGCTGCTCACGAGATACTCGCCATTCGCAGAGAATTTCACTGCGCTCAACCCGCCACCAGCGTTTATTTCGATGGACGGGGAATGCTCTTGTCCAACGGTCAGCATAAATGCAACTCCATCTCACCACTACGCACCGGCCATAATCGATGGTGGAGTCACCAAGGTAGCAGGGCGAGGGTGGGAGAAAACCTGTGGTCCGTATACCTTCTTCCCATTATATCCACTCCCCCCCACTGATTAGACTGGTGCACAGGCCCTATATCACCTCGTGTTTTCGGCCTTTGTTCAGCCGGGCCATGTTTCCTCTGTGGAATCGTTCTTCCAGTGTCCATCAACGTACCGTGTCACGAAAACTTGCATTCAAACAATTCCAAGTCTTGCATGGTACGACGCACTTCGTCGTCTGTCAGTATCATATACATTTTCCATCCGCGCTAACGCCCGTCACACACACCGCTCTTCCTCCCCTCGCTCATCGCGCGTTTCATCCCATTCACACACTAGCGTCAAGGTCTCCCTCAAGTCATCGCGGATTCATCATCTGTAAGTCTCATGGACTCTCACCGCCCTCTTGATGCTGACGCCCGTGCGGTGTCGCTCGCTATATAGGCATGCGGTCTCCTCGTAGATCCAATTAGGTCACTTAAGTCCTCTGCGCCCGTGCCCTTCCTTGTCTTGTGCGTCACAGACAGGTAAAATGATGCTCGCACTGCCGGTATCGCTCGGACTGTGGGTCAAGGTCCCGTTTTTGCCTGGTAGTAGGGTCCGAGGTGTGCAGACGCGCCTCCTCGGGTGCCTCTTCGTGAAGACAGATGGCTATAACTGCGAACAGGTCGCCAAAGTAGTCCAGCCTCACCTGGACGTAGAGGGGCTCAAACTTGGACCAGGCGTTTTGGAATGAATGGCCAAAGGAGCGGTTTGGTGCGGTTTGTTATCTCGATTTCATTAGGTCATCGATTCGTATGCTTATGAATTGGACAGTACGCCCTTCGATTACCTTGCTTCCATTCTGAATGGCTGAAACGAGATAGCGGTCGAGGGTCCCGGGGAGACGAGTGGGCTTTTCTTGGATGCTAAAACCCTTGCGAGTCATATCAGCGCAGACGGCGTTCTTTTTGCTCCTTCGAGGTGTCTCCACGCCGCCGCTTTCTCTATTGCTTATCGCACAAGCCTCACTTAAGGCTTGGTTTGTCACATCGTTGGATGACTGAGCATTGGGTCCGCAGTCTGTCCATGCCTACTCCCTGTTCAAGCTAAACGCTCAGTTGGTAGCTCACCTAAACAGCCCTGGAGAGCAGCGGTCGGGGTAGCGGTAGCCCCCTGATGAGAGCTTTCGCAGGCTCGAACCCGCAACCTAAAATCGCCCCAAAGCCCGACCCTGCCCTGAGCAAACTGGCCCCAGGCTATCTTCGGAGACGGGCGACAGCTGCGGCGATGTAAACAGGTGCTTAGTCCGGCATCCATACGTACATGCTTTTCCAAGCAAAGCTAGTGACGGTGGCATCCTGTCGAAGGGGTTCCGTCAGTCAGGGCCCGGGAGTGCATCGGCGAGGAGGTCCCGTTTGCAGCGAGTCGTGCTGCGACATGACACGCCGACGACGTGATTGGCATGGCGTCTAGGCCTTCCGTTCGAGTCACGGACGGTTCGGCGTTTCTCGCCCGGGTACTCGGAACGAGACGATCGGGGAACGTCTGATCCTCTCTTGACTTGGAGGCACGATCAAGCGGGCCTGTCGTCTGCTTCACTCTTCTGGATGACGGGCCCACCGCGCGATCGTGTGCGACGTTGTCAGATCTTCAGTTCCGCATTCCGGTGAGGTAAGGGAAAGGCATTCCGAGGCCTGAGCACTAGTCCTCGGTGATGAACCTTTGGTTCCCATGATGAGACGTCAGTTACTTAATAGGCATATGTACGTATTGGCTAGATGTAAGGTGACGACAAGTGACATGTTCGAATGCAAGGCATAGCAATAGTTGAAAGTACGTTCGAGAGGCTACCCAAATTACAGAACGTCGACTGTGCGTACTTTGTCAAGAATGTCATCCAGCGAAAAGTTCTCCCGAAACTGCACATTGATCGAGCTATCCGCCGCGACCCGCTTGTAACCCACCACGCGTCGATCCACGGCTGTTAACCTGAACAAGAGCGCACCGAAAGGCTCTCTAAGACGGGCAACAACCCGTCGTGCCCGCATCTCTCTGTCCATCGGCGCCATTCGAACGGGAGCAGGGAGTGACAGAGATTCAGGTTCAGGAAGGGACAACGAATCATCGACTTCTTCGTCGTCGATTCCCTGGTTAGAGATCTCTTCATCACCCATGTTTGGCGAGGGAGGTGGCACAACGTGGTCCTCTTCGGGTGCACCACCACGCATGTCCTCGTGCTCCAGGAGACTCCCCAACCAAGGGTGAATGACATACAGAGTCCCCATCCGAGACAGGTCATGCCTCGTTCTGATTTCCACCATCCCAAAGGCATCGGTGTCCGCACGATAAACACGAACTGGACCTGCTCGATATGACGAAAGGTTCGGGAGTCGGAAGGCAATGCATGGAAGTGTCATCCGACTCTCCGCAAACCTCGGTATAGGAAGCTCTCGAAGACGGTCGTATAGCCTCAGCGCTGCATCGAGGTCGAATAGACAAGTGCGCGACGAGAAGATGATTGTTTCCATCTCGGCATCCGGGATGCGTCGCGGGAGGTACGTTGCTGATCCATTGAATACACCGATATGCGCGGGGAGGCAACTGTTGAACGGGCCGGACTCGCCAGTCCATGCAAGGATACTCCCATCTCCAGATCTCGCGAGAATATTCGCCAACAGACGACCCAGGGCAATCTCCTCTTCACCGTATATCGCAGGTATACCGCTAGCCGAGAAAATGCCAAGTAGCGAGTATGCAGTGTCTTCGACCAGTGTCGTCTGCCGGGTAGAAGCCAGACGTAACTTCTCCCGAATGCTGCTCAACCCTGGACGAAGCGACATCAATTCCTCCGCAGATACCCCAGTGGCTTGCTCCATCTCCGAAATCACTTCTGGCGACTCTTTGTGGTTTGCCAACTTCAGATCTAGATAGAAAGTCCAGTCTTCCGTGTAGAAGTGAACCACCTTGGCAGCGACGTATTCCTGAAGCGTCCAGGCACGAGTGTTCCATATGCTTCTCACGAGAGCGCCGACCCGCGATAAAGAGCCGACACCGCGGAGATAAACAACCGTCAATGCGGATCCCTGGTACCACCTGAACATGGCTACGAGGGCCTCTTGGAGCACAAAGTGATCTGATCTATTGATACAGACCGTATCGCTCCATGCCCAAATGAATCCACCATCCCGTACGATCTTGCAGAATGTTTGCAGCTTGTCGTGAGTCGCAGATTGATCCAGGTCGTACACCGAAATGTGTATCACCTGCTGGTAAAGTGGTTCGTTGTCTTCCCACTTGTGTGATAGCATCACGTATTGGAAGTGCCGTCGCACTTCACGCTTGATCCGGACGTAGTCGATGCGTGTCGTCATGGATGATACGAGTTCTTTAAAGATCGGCGATGATTCAAACAAAGATGCCTGTTCCGCTCTATTGTACAGACGCCCGTTGGTCGTGTTGATCAGATCGCGTGGCAAACGACGAATAGTCTTGTGGACAATTTTGCGAATCGTTGCTCGTGTGCTCGACGGGTTGATGTACTGGTCACCATGCCCTGTTCAATAATGTGAACACGTCACCTTTATCATGTAACGAAGATACAACTCACGTTGAACATCCGGATCAGGTGATTGCTCTATCTTTGACAGCATCACCTCGAGTGCAGTAACCGCATTGTCATAGTCTCCTGCCTTGTGCAGAGCCGCATGCTTCATCTTGTATCCCCAAGGCATTAAGGGATCGAGCGTGATAACCTGATCGTGATGCGTCGGTAACATCGACCTGTATGAGGCAAAACTATTACCTGGTTTGCATCGTCTAGCGCCTGTTTCCATGACCCAGTTGCCAAATATGCCTTGCTTCGTTTGATGAGGACGCCTTGTGGGGAGGGGGGATCGAGGGACAACACGGTCGAATAGTGGGAGATAGCCTTGTCATATCGGTTGGCAACCACTGCTGTATCCCCGAGATGCTCTAGTTTCCTGGAGGAACGCTGTTTGAAGCCTGACAAAAGTGTTACGTAAGCAACGACACCACCAGTTGTACGACCACTTACCAAGAGCCCATTCGCGATGCTCATAATGCAACTTCATCTCCTCTCCCAATTCACTCATCAGTTGGTGGAAACACTCGAGCGCATCCATGGTGCGACCCACTGCATACAGCGCTTCACACATGCGTTGCCGAATCATGATGTCGATATCATCAAATTTCCATCCAGATATCTGTCGGAGGTCAGTGAGCGATATCGATAGATCGCAGTTAGGAAACTTGCCAGTGAGACCAGGAAGAGTGATTGACTCGGGAGCGGTCGTACTTCGACTCGCGCATCCTGGAACGACTGTATCGCAGCCTCATAGTTGTTGCTCTCCATGTGCGAGTTTCCACATAGAAGACGCATGTAGGCCTGCTGAAAATGTCAATGTGATATTCACCGCGTGGTAGCCCGTTATGCACATACCTGAACCACATGGCATACTGAGTTCACTGGGACCGTCGCGATGAGGTCGTCCATGCGCGATATCGCATCGACGTGCTCTCCAGCGATAAACACGATGATGGCCTAAGGAACATCAGCAACCAAAGGGTGCCCAAGCTAGAGAACACGAACCTTGATGAGAAGGAGAAAGGTAATGTGAGACGGGTGAAGGTGCTCGAATGCGATGTCGCAGGCACGATAGCCCTTGTGCCTTTCTCCGTCCCCGACATGCGCTATACTCTTTGCGATATAGCCGATGACGGACGGCTGAATTTTGATGGCCTTGGCGCGAATCAGCCAGGGTTGGCGTCAGTATGAGTGAGAATGGAGTAGAGCATACCATTTCTGCATCGGCAAGCGCGGTGTCCCACTTTTGCGAACGACCGCGAACGAGAGCTCGACTGGCGAGTAGTTGATGGGATGGATTCTGAGACGTAGTGATTGCTGCGGTCAATAACGCCTCCGCGTCTGTGAGCTGATCTTGCTGCCATAAATCGAGGACGGCGTCATCAATCTGAAAGTCTGGTTCGCAGAAAGTGGGGGGTGAGATTGAATCCTATGTGGGAACATGGTCGGAGCCGGCGCCATCTAACGAGACACGCCACTTACAGCGATGGGAGGTTCTTCCTGGCAATGGAGTCAGTGCGACACAAACTGTGACAGTGACGAAATCCTACCGAGGTGGATTCAAGTGGATTGTCATCATAACTTCCCGAGGTCAAAGGCTGCTCGCCTTGTTGTCCTTGATTGCGAGTGGATCCCTAACATCGTGTACCAAACTATTCAACTCGCCGCGGTTCAACGATACTTGGTACCTACAGCGATGGGGGCTAGACTTTCGACGTTGATTTTCCCATCATATCCACCAATTGCGAGGTGCTCGTCATCCGGAGAGAATGCGATTGAACATATTTTGTGAGGGTGTTCGATGACAGCGAGCTGAGAGTGTGTCGACAGGTTCCAAAGCGTGACAGTACAGTTCGTAGAACACGCGATGAAAGTCGCGTGCTTTGGTAGGGCAACGCGCGAGTAGTCACCGGTATCGGAGACTGACCATTCCGAGACTGTCGACGCGGTAGATGCGTCGAGTTCTTTGACTTTACCGTCGAGTACGACAAAGAGGTGGTTGTCGAACCAGAGGAGACTAGATTTGTACGTCGTTACTGTTACAGGGATGTCGACGAGTAAGCGTCCATCGTTGCTGTCCCAGACTCGAACGTGACCAGAAGTGGCCGTCGCGATTCGATCTCCTTCTGGCGAGTATTTCGCTGCGAACACCGAACCCTTGTGGCTGAGTGTTTGTACTTGTTTGCGGTTCGGGACGTCAGAGACGGTGGCTGTGTTGTCCTGAGACGCAGAGACCAGTCGAGTCGAGTCGGGCGAGAAATCGACATCGTAGACATAGTTGGAATCCACCCTGTGTTTCCAGACTTGTTCGTATGTCGTTGCGTCCCATACGACAACCTCGCCCCCAAATGTCCCCGCCGCGATCCACTTTCCGTCCTTGGAGACAGCGAGACACTCGACACCATACGATTTAGATTCCATTCTTGCCACTTGTTTGGCGTCTTCCAATCGCCACACTCGAACCCCCTCCTCCTGGTGGCCGCTCACGAGATACTCGCCATTCGCAGAGAATGTCACTGCACTCAACCCGCTACCAGCGTTGATTTCGATGGACGGGGAACGCTCTTGTCCAACGGTCAGCACAAATGCAGCTCCATCTCACCACTACGCACCGGTCATTATCGATGGTGGAGTCACCAAGGTAGCAGGGCGAGGGTGGGAGAAAACCTGTGGTTCGTATGCCTTCTTCGCATTATATCCACTTCCCTTACTGATATAAACTAGTGCACGGGCCCTATATCACCTCGTGTTTTCGGCCTTTGTTCACCCGGGCCGTGTTTCCTCCGAGGAATCATTCTTCCAGTGTCCATCAACGTACCATGTCACGAAAACCTGCATTCAAACAATCCTAGGTCGTCGTCCGTTAGATGGTACGGTGTATTTTGTCGTCTATCAGTATCAAGTATATGTTCTCGAACCGCGTTAACGCCCGTCACACACAACGCTCTTTCTCCCCTCGCTTATCCTGCGTCTTACCTCATTCCCGCATCAGAGTCTCCGTCAAGCCATCGTACATTCATGGTCTGCAAGCCCCACTGCCTCTTGACGCTGATGCGCGTGCGGTGGCGCTCGACATAGGTATGCGGTCTCGTCGTGGATCCAATCAGGTTATGCAAGTCCTCTGCGCCTGCGCCCTTCCTCGTCTGTGCGTCAGGGACAGCTGAAACGACACTCGCACTGCCGGTGGCGCTCGAGCTGGGGGTCAACGTCCCGTGTTGCCCGATGGTGCGGTCCGAGGTTCTAACAGAGGTATTTTCAGAGAGCTATCGGTGCGTGTCCATGGCCGCCAACACATTCCACATGATCATGTTATTCATCTTTTTTTTCAGGCACCCGGATAAAAGAAACAAGTGTGCGGAGGCGGAGCCATAGAACTGACGCCCACCGAATCCGAAAACCCACCAAGTGGGCACGACAAGACGATATCTCACGTCATCATCGGTCTTAAGCCACAATACAGCTTCAAGGCATCCTCCGGGGAAAAGTGGACGTTAGGCATTGTCATCTATCTCGAGACACTGGGAACCGGTGGGATCTTTCGTATATCTTGTCACACATCCTGATCGTCGACCACACATAGCGAATTGGCTAGTCAGCGCCTACGTGTCGTTTTACGATCTCAATCCGAGACCTGCGTCTCTCTACCAAATGGGGATATACACAACCGAAAGATGTGCA
>JBBPMW010000777.1:0-14281 GCA_038090535.1 Tylopilus alboater | reverse complement strand
CTCAAGGTTGCATTTCCTCCTGATCAAAATTCACACAAAACAACAAATGTAGTGTTTACTGAGGTGTTTAGGAATGTACTAAATGACTGATTTTTACCTCTACTCTTTGTACTTTTATTAATAATACCCTGAATAAACAAAACCTTTTATCTATCATTGTGCCTGCAGCCTGTGCCAAAGGCACAACGGGTAATTGCTCGTACAATTCATTGACAGTGCAAGAGAAGCGGCATTGAGAACATTGAGAGCGATGAGAAAACATATCTGACATGAAAAGCTAGAACTACACCGTACCTTCGGTGATCGCTATGAGCCCGATGGCTTGCACCATCGCCTCATCAAGATTGCTGCCGGCCTTCGCAAGATGGTTGAGTGCGTCTCCTTCTCCTTCTGCATCCTCTTCACTGACATCGAGCTCCTTCTCAGACGACACCCAGCACTCCGTAAATCCAAGGCGATCTTGCTTCAGTGAAAATTTGAGCATTTGCAGAGCTTCCATCAGCATAGGGCTGATTCGGTTCCATTTCTTCATATCCGTCTCGGCACTTGATGAAAATACACGTTCACATGGAACCGCGGATGGCTGGACGGGGAGGTAATCCATTGCCATGTGGAAGATGGTCGGGAATTGGTGTTGTTCAAACTGAAAATGTGTGAAAAGTGCCCATGCCATATGTTGGATGTAGACTCACCCTCCAGAAAGCGAGTACATCTGCACTCTGATGCGAGATCGTCGTCGTATACGATGCGAACTCCTCCTCAATGGACATCTGGCCGGCCAGGTCTTGGGCATCGGCAGCTTGGCCGATTTGCATGCCCTCGAGTCCATACTGTGAAGCTAGCAACATAAAGGCGCATGGTTCTTGGGGCTTAGGATCTGGCTGAGCCCTGGGATTAGTACTGGCATACTTTGTACGGTATTGTCGTAACTGATAAGTAGTTATAGTTAGTGCTATTGAGCCGAGCATGAACATGTAAAGGTTATTACCTTTTCTATGATGGCTTCCCTTGCTGCAGGGGCTTCATTGGCCCAGTGCCTGGACACCCATGAAAGCCACACACAAGGGTCGACAACTTCGATACCGCATTAGCTTTGAGTTTGAAGTACAAACATAGTAAAGTAGTCGACTTACACATTGCAAACAAGTACATTCTGTTTGTACGCATGCTCTTATGATAGCCTTTAGCCCAGAAGAGCCCTTCGTGAACAAATGGGCCCAGTTGTGGGTGTACCATTGATTCTGCCATTTGCTCCCAAGCTGCTATGAATGTTTCGTATGCCGGTAGAGCACCGCCAAGCAGTGGGCACCGTTCTCCATACATCGGGTGCTGTGCTTGGCATGGAGCCTGAAAGAGGGTGCACTCTCATTAGAACGAAAACATGCTGCGATGTTGTGATGACTTACCTCTAGGATACATTCGAAATCCTGCAATACTATCCAGTCGAGTCCTTTTAGCTTATGCTTCTCCTCGATGATACGCCTGTTTGATGGTATAGCAAGAAAAATTTCGATAGGCTGTGAATAGAGTGTACATCAATGGTTAATTTCCTTGAAGAGTCCCGACACACCTGTCGTAAGACACGAACACGCCTGATCATGAAATAAATTGAGTCCCAGTGCGTCTTCACATCACGAAGGAGTTGCACAATAGGAAGCTTGATGTCCTTGATGCCATCGGTGAATGACCCATCCCCATTCCCATGTTCAATTGTCTTGCAGAAATTTGTTTGGCGCTGACCAGACGAACGCACGTTCCATACAACACCTCTGCCACAGTCAATTGGGTCACGTTTCACCGCTTCAACATACTCGCTCTTGTGAATCAAGTCTGGCACACGACCCCACGTATCTGGAACGTCGGAAAAATCGGTGCACGTGTAGTTATCGATGGTGTGTTGGACACAAATGTTGATGATATGGGGAATGCAGCAAATCCAACGCTCGCTGGAATCGAAGGCAAACTCTCGATCTTCGTGTAAGAGTTTTTGTAGTCCTTCCATGGCAGAGTCGTTGTTAGAGCCCGGTTGAACTCTGCCAAGATACTGTCTAATGGTTGCAAGTATATGGCAGGATGGAGAGTCTACGATGCAATATTGAACATAGTTTTTTCATTCGTTAAAAAAGGACCCACCATGAGAGAGGGGGCTTTCCGTAGGGAATCATAGTATGTGATAAAATCTTGGGGTAGTCCTGCAAGCTCTGCCTCCACAGAGAGAGGTCCAGATTGTGATACCTGTTTAGTACAAGAGGGGGTACAAAGTACAGCAGGTAATTCTTCCCCAGGAAGGAGCTTGAACGTTGTTGAGGCACAAGCTTCGGGCGGCAGAGATGGTTTCATGACGAAAGGAATAATCAAGTGTGCGAAACGCAACTCACAATAAATAGTGTTCCTCATTTTGGTCGACGTGACTGTTACTTTCCGAGATTGGGTTGTGAACATGAGGGCCGGCAACAATTTTGACAGACGTGACTGTCACACTTCAAGATTAGGTTCCCACACGCTGCTAGTATGATATGATTGCCATACCTGCCAGTAAGACTCTCAGCTGAAATGTGTTCAGTAAATCAGCTACAGTAACATACTCACCTGAAGGAAACGAGTTTACCTAATCTCCGTTCCACAGATCCAATGAGTGACAAATTATTTCGGTACTTACTCGGGAACCGCCGACTGGCGTTACGCTCGACTGCGGAGATGCGAAATACCACTGGCAGGAACATACTACTCATCTTAAAGATACCCCATTAAACACGAGAGTTGTCATGAACATTTTTGTCTTAAACAGAGGAGGGAATCAAGATGTTGTAATAAAGGGATGATGCAAGGTGACGTACAACTGATCTCGTGCATACAACATGTTGCGAAAGTCAATCCGTATCTAGTCATTCTTTTAGCGAGATATCCGTTATCACGTGTGGCAATTGCCATCAGTTCCCACCGTCGCTGTCGGTGCAAGCCAGGCGCTTTGCTTTCCCTCAAGGTCACTGAAGGAACAGCGGTGTAAAAGTGATTGGCGATGTTACCAGTGTTGAACCAGAGTTCCCCTGGCTTTGGATTCCGGGGTTCGGCTTGCTCCTTGGTGATTTCCGAGTACTCTACGACGCTGACCGACTCGGACGGTGCATGTCTTTGGCATCACCTTGGCAGCTCAATCAGCCTCGTCAATAAGTCGACAATGATCCGGCATCTAGGTGGTGGAACCGAACGGACTGGCTGCGGAAAAAGATCCCGATAGCAGTTGGGATAGCTTAAAAAGCTGACAAACAAAGGGGAGAACGCCATCCAGACAGGTGGGAAAGCTGACAACAAGCAAGAGTCAGTTTCTGGATGCCGTGGAAGGCAAGAGCGAGGATGGAGGCAATCGTAGCACAAGTCGAAGCCTCTCCAGGTCAAATATCATTCACGTACCTGCAGTATCTTGCCTGACAGAATGGAATCAACGGATGCGCAATATATTAATGAGGTTCTTTACTCTGTTGGAAAGGTCTTGAGTCTTGAATGCGAGAATCCTTCGAGGTGCTTCCAGAGAGGTAAACTTGACATGGCGGACATCCTTTGTGGATATTAGAGCATGACAGAATACAAGGGTGGAGATATAATAGTTCATGTCGGCCTTTCCACTAAAATAACCCGGGCGAGAGGGAGGCTTTCTTCGGCAGCCGGAGTACCATCCAGACGCCTGACGAAAACCTTCTTCTCCTTGGAAGACACTTTTTTTGCCAACAAAACGGTCCCCATTCTTTCCCCTCCCTCCCCTTCCTTGCCCTTGATGACCATGCAGAGAGTGTCTTTCTTGGGGGGTCCATAAGGCCGCAATGACCTCTCTGGGATGTTGTCCACAGTCAACCTGGCACCCGGCGTCCGAGCAGTGTAGCGAGCAACAAGGTGACCGTGTGGCACTGGCCCAGATGGACCTGTGAAGGGGTCTGGAACCTCCGTTCTAGCGAGACGATCAGTATAGGTGTCGCGCCAACCGGGTAAGATTTGGAAGACCGCCCGAAATCTTCGCAAGGACTTCAACACATCAGGATGTAGTAGAAACTCGAAAGCTAGAAAGTTGACCTATGAATCCCTGTTGAATGCTATGAAAATTCAACCTACATGATCTGGAAATGGAACCTCCGGCCTGAGCACGATCGACATCGTCAACCAGCCAGGGATTGTGAGGGGAACCGTTGGTAGCTTCTGATGGTTCGTTATCTTGCTCGACGGGAATGTCTGGAGGGGGAGTCTTCTGCTTGTACGGTGCAGTTGGAATTTCTGCTCATGCGAACGCATTGGAAATTTGGGTGGACTGGATCGGTGTTAATGTCGTCCCCGCCAAAGTCATGTCCATGCCCCTATACACGCGATCAGAGTTCAAAAAGTAGATGCTACAGAATGACTTACCTGACGACCACATTTTTCTTCCAGTGGGTTCCGTATGAGAAAGCCCCTCGCACAATAAAACACGTATCCCTCCCCATACTAACAAGTTCCCCCCGGCAGCCAACATCCTGGCCAGCGATGATAATTACCTCTTTGTTGTGGTAGGACTCGCTCTCATCACGCTTACGCACAGCGGTGACATGTGCAAAGTGTGTGATGGGGAGTGTGAAAATGCACTGGTGAACCACTAGTCAGTAATGTGAGGCAACCATGGATAAAACATACCGATGGATTGGCATCGAGTGTGAAAATGCGCTGGTGAGCCGCCAGTTAGTAATGTGAGGCAACCCATGGATGAAACATACCGATGGATTGGCAGTCGAGATGACATCCAGAGTCTTTTGGTCAAGGTTAACCTGAGAGACCGTCCCAGACTTGCCTATAAAATCCCCTCTCACAACCACTACAGCGTCGCCTTGCCTGACATCATACCCTCGATCTGCAGAAAACCGCAGCGCACTGTGATGGGGTGTAAACCCAACACATGTCAGAGGAACTTCAACCTGATGGGAACAGGAGTTGGGATGTCGACCAGCAATCTTGAGTGTGCCGGCGAGCCGATTGACTTGGGCAACATATCCAAAAAATCCTTTGTGACCCCCACTTCTGACGTGCGCTACGTCGCCAACTTGAACACTATCGGTGGAATAATCGGTGGCGGGAGCGATGACACTAAATGCTGCCCGGATAGACTGTTCCGGTACGTGTGATTCCAGCAGGAAGGCTGGAACGCGAAACTGGTACGACAATAAGAGTGAAACAGGTTAAATGCTAGAGGACATACTTCGTTGCCATCAGACACTGTCACGGTTACTTCTTCCGTCGCGAAATCGATGTATGAAACCATGCCGGTTTGTCCAATGAATTCATGGTGAGCATTCTGCATGTCGCTCAAAGGGTCTTCGATGACCCAGACTACGTCTCCAACGGAATACGAGCGACGTAAATTCGACAGTGGGGAGATATACTCCTCGCCCTCGAGTAGACGTACTGTCGCCAAGCGGTTTTCCAGGTCAATCTCGAGCAGGACGGCGCGTTTCTCATGGTGAACGGAGTCGGAGACGATGACACGATCGTCTGGCTTCCAAAACCGTAGGTTGTAGGATTTATACGTGGCTGTCATGAACGGCGGATCCACCATCGAGGCGACATGCAGGGCGATCTGGTGAGGGGTTGGAGTTGGGAGATGAGCTACCTGGTTCAACTTTAGCGTCATTAAGAGCAAGCCGGACACGAATGTCTTGCGCTTGTATTTGTAACGGGGCCGGCCACGATATGGAGCCTTCTGTTTCCCTTCGAACTGGTCTGGAGAGAACAGGCAGCGGGCATTGATATCTTGACCGATATTGTCCTCAGGCCGGCGCCTCGAGGGCTTGAATTGGCGTGCTGCTACGAGGACGTGAAGCTCTCCAGACTCCTCGTCGAAGAACAGACCATATGCAATGTCGCCACGGTAAAGCCCGCGTTTTGACACCGTATACCATCCTGGTATGGAAGGGGGCTGAGCTTGTCCAACCGGTCCGAATAGGGGAAGTGAGGATACACGATCCTCGAACGGCACCAACGACCAGCCTCGCACACAGTCAGAGTGCGATGGCGGAACTGCGCAGAGGAAGGTTCGAGGATCCGTCGCACATACAGTGGGACGGCCAGGGAGCAGTTTATGAAACGTGGCCGTGAGGCCAGCCTCATTCCATGCTTTGACGATATAGATTGCCGAGTTATCTTGGGTTTGTGCTTAGTAAATTTGTTCACCATTATATGCATCACCATCAGGAAATTGTTCAAGGGCTGATATGTCTAGGTAGATATGATCAATCTAGAAGCATTATGATGTAAATGAATAATGACATATATACCTTTACCATGTTCAAATCATCTAGACCTCAATAGAGAATGATATATATGCTCTGGTATATATCTTGCTCTTGACAATTTGCCAATACTCTATTGATCATTTTGATACCACCGTTATATCTTCTGATAATATAGCATCCATAATAATATGGCATGATCACTGATTGTCATTTGCCTGTCATTCTAATAGTAGTCAAAGAGCATTATGAAATGGCTGGATAATTGCATATACATCTTTATCATGTTCAAAGCATATAGATATCAATAGATAATGCCATACATCCTCTGATAATATAGCATCCATAATGATATTGCACAATAACCAATTGTCATTTTCCTGCCATTCTAATAATAGTCAAAGAGCATTATGACACAACTGGATAATGGTATATACTACACTCCAATCATTTGGAGATCAAGTGTTCTGATGCAAAAAAGCATTGTGTGCATTACATGCCATGGGCTAGACATTTTCTTAGTGATTAACCATTGATCAACTGAGACTCAGTCTTATATCAACTTGATCATGCTTTTGTAATCATGACAAATTCATGACACAACCTGATCCACTGACAGCATAAATCATGCATTGGATAACATATCACCATTCAAAGATCAATGTGATATAGGCTTTTCTTAATTATAAAGAAACAAAATAAGTTGACAAGCCAACCTCCCTACTATATAGTGCTAGGTAGCAGCCTTTTTACTATGCAGATCACATGTAGCAATCTGCAGTATTGGCCAATAAGTGCTACAGAGAACTATATAGTACTACATAGCACAGAGCTACAAAACAATACCAGCCGTATACTGTGCCCATCCCTCCATATCACCACCAGGAGCGCACAGTGCACCATCGCAAAGAGAGGGTGGGCGAAGGAGAGAGAGACAGCGACAGCGATGGCACTGGCACGCACAGTGCATGGTCGCCGAGATAGGAGGGTGGGCGAGTGAGAGGGAGGCGCGACAGCGATGGCGCTGCCACGCACGGTGCGCTGTCATCAAGAGAGGGCGGGCAAGGGTGACGCATGGTGCACCATCGCTGGGAGGTGAGGGTGTGTGAGGGAGAGGAGACGGAGACGGAGACGGCGGCGCTGGCATGCACGGTGCACCGTCACCGAAAGAGGAGGGTGAGTGAGCGAGAGGGGGAAACACGACGGCGACTCGGACATCGCTGGCACACACGGTGCACCATTGCAGAGAGGGTGAGGCGACGGAGACGGTGACAGTGACGGCAATGGTGCTGGTACACATGGTGCGTGGTCGCTGAGATGGGAGGGTCGGCGAGCGAGAGGGAGAGCACGACAGCGATGGCGCTGCCACACACAGTGCGCCATCACCGGAGGAGGGTGAGGAGAGGGTGAGGTGAGGGTAAGGTGAGGGTGAGGAAGAACGATGACGAGGGTGAGGGCGAGAGGAACGACAGCGTCCCCACCTGACCGGGTGACAGCGAGGGTGATGGCGAGGACAAGGGTGACGGCGAGGGTGACTGGAAAAAAAAGATAAGCGACGCTCTTCCGCTCCGCCACCGACCTCAGATTCAAGATGTCCAGCGTCAACACCGTCATGAACAGGCCCGTGTGCTGCATCGCGATCTGCAACACCACCGAACGCGCCTGTGGACCGACGTTTTGGACGGAAATCTGCTCCTTGCGCATGTTGGTCGCGAGCGCAAAGAGCGCCCGCAAGAGCGCCATGCTGTCCACGTAGTGTTGCCGGATGTGGAAGCCTTTGGCGCAGAGGTCAATGGTAAGGGTGCGATGACTTGAGGTGTCGTCGTGCAGGTACAGCAAGATCGATTTGGAGATGTCAACGAGGGCACTGGGTGGGCGTCAATACATCGAGCTAAGGGGGTGAGCCTGTGGCGCACCTTGTCGACAGGAGGCTGTATTTTTCGATGGCCATGTAACCGCAGAGAAAGAGCGCGAGTCTGGACTGCTTCGAGTCTTGATCGGCAGAAGGTTGTAGACACGGCACTTCAGAGGTCAGGTCGGTACGACGCATAGGGAGATGACGCGTCACTGATAGTGATGTTGCCAAGCGTCAACCAACGAGCATCAGTATACTACAATACTATGATGACGTCAAGCACCATGCAGCGATATACTCGACGCATCTAGCCATTGTCGAGCCAAGTAGACGACATCTGGCGCTTTGAAATGAGGACCGACGACTGACTGAAGCGAGGTGGCATAAAACGTCATCACAGTTCGACAGTCGCTGCTAATGTCTATGAAGAAACCGATCAGTTCAGCGAACGCGTTGGTGACGGACGGCAACATACCCTCGTAAAGCGACATCGTCTTGAGAATCGCAATGATGGCAATCGCGCGCGAGGCAGAGACGACCCCTGATATACACTACGCATTCCTGATATTCTGGTAGCTGTATAGGGTCGTCGCTTGACTGCTTCGAAGGTCTCAACACATGGGTTCATGTACGCGGCATAGAAGAACGGGACTCACGAAACATGTCCGACGCCGCCCAAACTGAAAGCGATACCCAACTTGACTTCACACAATTCATCAATATCCGGACTCAGTCCAGGAGTCAACATGACCGACAGCAGAGTACATGGCTGCGTCAAGGGCGAGGAATGGGTCACAGACGAGACTGGGGTGTTGCCAGACGCCTTCGCATCCACTGCCGTCAACTTCATGAAGCGCTCCAGCGCGATTGTGAACGTGCACACTCATAAATAATATCAGACAAGTGATACCAATTCAAAAGCTTAGACCTACTCGAGTCCACAGTGGCAGAGGCGTTAGCCAGGGTTGATACCGAAGGACTTACGTGCGTGTCTCTGCCATCAATTGGTCTGCCGAGAAAAGCTGGGATTTATTTCATCCACAATGACGGATGGATAAGACTCACAACAAGAACCAACCCGAGGTACCGAGGGCGTCTCTAGCCTTTTCGGTGTCCGTCGCACGCCGAAACTCGCCCGTCTTGATGTCCCACAGTCTTGCAGAGCCGTCAACGTAGAGTACCATGAGCAAATCATGCTCTTCGCCACCGCCATAATGGATACTTGACAGAGGCGACGATGCACCCGGTAAAACATACAACCTAGACCCAGTGGTCAACCCAGTCGAATGAGACAACAATCGAAACAGTCATACAATTCAAACCCGTCCACTGTAATGACCGCGATCGTGCCATCCGCGGAAATGCACAATGCGCATGTTCTTCTTGCTGTTGCACTTGAACAACGTGCAGCAAGGAGCTTATAAACTGGACGAAACTTGCGCAAAGTTTGAGGTCCCTGATCAGACGTGAATGAGTCCTCCAGCTTCAAATACGGGTTTCTTCGTACTGTAGTGACCATACGGCCAATAATGCAGCGATCCCCTGTCCGTTCATTGCGAATGAGGTGCAAGGAACGGATAGATGCAGGAATGGGAATGTTGGAAGTATTTTGAAACTTGATCGACTGGGTGGAAGCTGAGCAAGGAGGTGACTCGGGGGGCGACTTCGTAGCGGTTAACGCTGAAAAGGGGGTGCGATGGAGGCGGCCATCGCCTTGAAAAACATACATCAGACAAGGCTAGCAGAAAAGGACCACAAAACTCACTGTAACCAAATATAAGCGAAGTGAATTCTAAGGGAAGGACTGCAGTCAGAGTGGCACCAATCTTCTGTCGAGAAGGGGTCGCCAGTTGTGAACGCCAAAGTCTATGATACGTCTGATCTTGCGATTCTGACGGTGAAAACAGGGATACCTCCTTGTGACCCACGGAGGTATGACGGAGAGTGACAACCCCATTCGTGGTATTGATGAGATGCCAAGCTAGGTGCCCCGAGGGAGATTGTCTGGGTGGGCATTGGTCTGGATATCATAAAAGGATCTTAAAAGTTCGCTTGAAAACAAAACGATAACAAGAAAACCTACTGCAACCTAGTGTTTTCTGAGTTACTTTGATCCCCATTGGCATCCACCGGTATTAACTTGTACCACCGGGCAACGCTCTGTTATACTGATTCAGTGTTGCAAACATATAGCACGACGGCAAAATTAACCCCCAAGACCACAAACATCTGGCTGTCGACGAACTGCACGTCCAAAATCTTGCCGACACCCTCCGGCTGAACTTGCGCGAAGAACTGATCAAGTGCCCTCCCACCAGCTTGAAACTGGAAGATCTAAACGCAAAGAAGTTAGTTAGGAGTTACCGTGATACGTGTTCCGGAACACACCAGAACCTCAGTATCCGTCCAAGCAAGACCTAGCACTGCATCTCTTACAACGGTATATCGACTGCAAAGCCCTCTTAGACTTCGAGATGTGGACGAAAATACAGCTTCCCCAACGTCCTGATCCTGACTAAACCAAAGACGCGAAAAGTCTGTGTTGGGAGGAGCGAGACACACTAGTCACTCTGCTCACGTCTCTGGATGCAATATTCTCAGAGCTTTTCATGCGAAGAGATTTGAGAGGATTAGGTATCATCAAGGCCCAGGGGTCATCAGCTGAGTTCGCAGAGGAAGACGCAACAGAACGCGCAGGCGCGAACCTCGAAGCAAGGGACGACGGAAAGCGGCCTAGACACCACATGGTACTCGCTATTGACGTAGAGAAAGGATAATGAACCTGTGAGGAGAATGGGAGAGACGGGATGACCGACGATGAGAAAACATACCGTCTACTTCATTGCACACTATGTCGGAAGCCTCGGCGAAACCATCAACCTGCCAGTCACCCAGCGGTCTAAGCCATGTAGGGTGGATGCTGTAAGGGTCCCCGGCGTGGAGTTCGAACAACGAATAACGTGCACACTTGCCCGTAGTCCCGTCAGGTGAATCAGGAAGGCCAAAGATCTCCGAACAGGGAAGTCGATATGTGGCACAAGCCAAGATAAGATGGGCCTTCCGTGGCAAACAGTTGAGAGAGAAACGCGAGAGAACCACATTGAATGCTCACCTCCTCAATCTGAACTGACTTCAATTGAATCCAACACGGATCACTTTGTGATTGGACAACCTTTCGACACCGCGAGGTTGCAATACATGTACCATCACGCGTGTCGAATACGGACACGTCACTGAAACATAAATGAGCAACCTTCATTCCATGAAGACGTAAAACATACCCTGACTCCTGCAGGGATACCAACGAATCTGTCCCTTCTGGAGTGATGGGATCTGAAATTCCGTGGGCTACACCGCAACGAGGCAGTATTATGTGAGCAGTCAACGCGATGACCTCTTCTTCGGTCCTGTCATTTATGGGAGGGAGGTACGGCGAAGTTGGAGCAGAGAGCAGAGGGGAGAGGGTTGGATGAACGGGGAGGGAGGAAATGTTGCCGTTCGCTCGATGACTCGAAAGTGGGTAGGAGTGTGTCCGCTATGCTCCGCTCGCGTGTTGGTCTAGCACTACTCTTCGGCAGATCTCTGAGTCGCTTTGGCTCGTCCTCAGGGTCGACCAAATTCTTGGATGCTTGCACCTGCTCCAGAGATACCCCGGAAACCACACGACAGCGAGCAGAAGGCTTGATGAGGGCTTGATTCAAGGACAGAAATGAGGGGGATCCCGATTGTCGACGGGAATGTGTCCGTGACTCTGGAGAGGAAGGTAGAAGAACCACGAGGGCCGGAAGGCGCGGACGTGGTTGGCGTAGGAAATTGTGTGCGAGACAGGGATGGAGGGCTATTTTTCGAGGCGCGCTCACCAGGGAGAGGGGTTCCGAAGAGATATCGAACCAAACTTTGCTCCAATCGCAGCTCCAAGAGACCCCGTGGATTTGTCCGAGCACCAAGCAACGATTCTGGAACATGGTTCATCGATGAAACTCTGCTCTGTAGCATTCGTTTGAGTGCCCTGTTGCGCTGTCAGGTGCAGACAATTCGGAAAGATGGATAGATTCAGAGAAGGGTGTATCGTGTACTATCGTTGCTCGGAAATGGAATGTCTGTGTTGTATTAAACGTCTGGCAATGTCTGATTCTGCAACTTTTGGTACTTTTGTGATGCGCGACTTACCACATCATAGGACACTGCTGAAGCGCTGAAAGGTGTCATGCGCTCCGATGCCACGAGCGGGAGTAAACAAACTCACGTGACATTTCTGTTGCAGATTTTGACACTCGGGAACTGCCGCTGGCGGCGGCAGAGCCCATTGAGCAGGATGATCATACATTGCTGGAACAAAAACGAGCTATGAACAAGTAGAAAGAGAACATGTAGCAGATAAGGTAGACATAAGGTAGACAAAACCAGCCTACGAAAACAGAGATCTTTATTCGAAATAGAGGAAATACAGGAAAGTTTATGTTTTACAGTCCATTGGACGGATGGCATACAGAGACAGAGATCACTATCGATTCTCGTTGAGGATGTCTTGTAGGGCGCGATATCTGCGATGCTCGGCTGCTAATAACGTATGAAGTTCTTCATCATTCACTAGTCTGCGGATGAACAGTTCTTCAAGCTCACGAGATTCTCAGTCGGCGTGACTAGATGGAAGGAAAAGTCAATGATACGGTCACTGGGAGAAAGCCGGTGGTTGCACCGTTTGAATACATCTACGAACGTCACAATCACAGATGATTCTTCAAGAACGAAGGTATGCGGGTAAACTCGTGGTGAGGATGTATCGTTTGCGAGGTTTGTCCACCATGACGCCAGATCTCTGTCTCTACGATGTGAGAGTCTCATGTACTTGCTATCGAGCCTCTTCATCGTGACAAAGCGTGAATCAGAAACTAGGTTTGTCGAAAATCCAGGTTGCGTTACCGTTTATGTATCAATCACGCGAACAGCGGATTTGGCGTCATTATGGCCCTGCGAGATACCTTGCCAAGCAAGATAAAAGGCAATGCGACGCGCGCGATCTGTGTACCCCATGCAAAACTCGTCGCTTTCCCGACGATTTGGGCACCTGCGTTGCAGACAAGCTCCACGGCAGTCGCGTCGAACGGGGACGTATACTCTGCAAAACCATGATCCTCGTCTGCCACGCAAACGGAAAGAATGCAACGTACCAGCGAGCATGGCAAAGGCACAGGTCGTCGGAAGGGAAGCGGTGTAGATATTGTCCTTGACCGTGAGGGTCATGCCATGAAGTACGCGCATCGTGACGAGCAGTGCGAGGCGTGTCGGAAATGTGAACGGGCGCGTTGACGGTGGTGTTGAGGCATTGAATGTTGTGAGACGTCTTTGAAAGGTTTTAGACGCCACGAATCGCGTCGATGGGACGAATCGACCCATGGCCAGCTCGACGTCGACTTACTAGTTAGGGGGCGAAGGGGGCGAGGGCATGCGGTCGGGCGAGCACGTCTGTGTGAATGTGCAAGAGGGGCAAGGTGGCGACGGCGAGCGAGGGCGTGCGTGTGTGCGTGCGTACGCGCAGGAGGGGTGAAGCAGGGAGGACGAGGGCGAGTGTCGTTGTCATTGTCGCATCCTCGTGCGGGTCCTCATGCGTATCGAGTGGCGGGAAGAGGAGCGGCGGTAGCACAGACACGGTGGTGCCGTCGACGTCGTTGTCGTTGTGTCCTCGTGAGTGGCAGGAGGGGGTGCAGTGGTGGCAGGTGGCACCGTCGTCGTCGTGCGCATCGCGTTGACGTTGTGTGTGTGCGTGCCTGCATATCGCGAGGCGAGGGTGAGAGCAGGGACGGGCGAAGGGTGGGCGTGCGCGCGCGCGTGTCGCAAGGTGTGTCGTGAGGCGAGGGCGAGAGCGAGGATGGGCGAGGACGGGCGTGCGCGTGGCAGTGGTGCCATCGGCGTGGCACCGTCGTCGTCGTCGCGCGCGTTGCGTTGACATCATTTCGTGCGCTCCTGGCATGAACAACAGCTCCTTGGAAGGCGTCATAATCTTGAAAAACGAGTGCATCGATAAAACGAGCACGCAACCTTGGGGAACCAGGGCACATCAGCAAAATATGGTTTTTGCCATAGTGCTTATAGTACTCATAGCATTTTTATAGAGAACTCATAGTATTCATAGTATTCATAGTATCTATAGTATATTCATAGTGTTTATAGTGTTTATAGT
>JBBPMW010000776.1:0-14283 GCA_038090535.1 Tylopilus alboater | reverse complement strand
CTCGATGTGTCTGTCACCTCGAACTTGTTGAATAGTACTTCTGAGAACCGGTTCAGTAAGCCCATTTTCCTTGATGACAGACGTAATGGAGGGGTCCTTTATGAGGGCAAGGAGAAGGTGATCCTGAGCGAGATATGAATCGTGCATGTTTTTCTGCTGTTCTTGCGCCTCGTGCAAGACCTTGATAGCAGCAGAGCTAAACGTGACGTCATCGGGAGCTGGTGATTGAGATGGAAGTCGGACGATAAGTTTTTGTAAACCACGGCTGATGGGTGTCTAATGAATGTGAATCGGTGTGTACGAACTGAGTGGCGTTCAAGCTACTGACTGGATCACCGCCCGCTCTCTGGATCACTGACGCAAAAAGGGGTGGAGAGGATCCTCTTGATCCCGGCAGAGCGGAACTAGGAGCCTGACCATCGTTGAGGAGAACGAATGCAAGGTGCGCTGGGTGGACTGAGTGTTTTTTTGAATACCGTGGTTTAATGATGAAGGAAAACAATCAATCACCTTGGGCATTCGAATAGTCTTTGGCGAGCTGGATAGCAGCAGTTATCGACTGCTTCGTCTTGTCCGTGAAATTATCGATGTTCATGGTTAGATCGTCAGATCAAGTTAACCCCAAGAGAAAGGAGTGTCGTCCCGCGTCACGGCTGGTCACGGAGTCGCGCTTGCTGCAGATGTTCAACACTTCCTGGCCGGCGGATTCGGTCGAGTTTTGCCCCCACGACAGCTCGCAAGATATTTTCGTTTGTGGAACATACAACTTGGAGTCCACGCAGACCAGGAATACGATCGACGATGACACCGAGGACGCGCAGACAGCGCCAAAAACCGTTCAGAATCGACGAGGCAAATGCCTAGTTTTTCGATTACCATCCGACGATGGGGGCGCCCTGTGAGTTCAGACCCTATCCTCTACCATCGAGGTCGCCTCACAGCCATATCAGTTCACAACTCCAAGAAATCGCTTTACCAGCGGTTCTTGATATGAAATGGTGACCATCATTTTCGCGAGACGGACTGCTTCACCTACATTACCAGGTGTCATAGATCATCCGCGAGCACTCCAGTCCTGGGCATCGCTGATGCCGAAGGGAACGTGTCGTTGCACGAATGGCTGGCTCACGAGGTGGCTTTCGCCCCATTCATTCCATCTTGCCAGAAATTTTGTGATGACGGTCCTCGATCAGAACAGGTTAGCCTCGCTCCAACGACTCTCCTGTGCGCCGGATAACGTCTTATGTCTCTCCATCGACTGGTCAAACCGCCGATGCCCAACAAGGTGCGGCCAAGCTTTTCTCACCGAAATCATCGGCGGACGTGGACAGACGTTATTACAGCGGTCTTGGCAACCTGATCGCGTCACTGTCAGACGGGTCGTTGTCGCTTCTCAAGCCACATTCCCAAGGGGAGCTTCTCGTCTTCGACAAGTGGCATGCGCATGACCACGAACCGTGGATTGCGGCGTGGAATTACTGGAACGATTCCGTAATTTACTCGGGTAACGACTTGAACTTTACTCGGCGCGATTTCGTCATGATTTCTGACCCTTCCATCAAATCAGGCGGGGACGATCTCCAAATGAAAGGCTGGGACGAGCGACAAGGTTTTGATCAGCCCATCTTCGTCAATAAACGGTATGCGGAGATGGAACCACTTGTGTATTCAAGGAAGTTGAGCAGGGTGGTTGCACAGGTTCGATGCGGGGGTGACTACAATTCAAAGCCACCCGCATATAGAAAATTTGATTGCTGTTGGAAGGTAGGTTGCGCTCGACCAAGGTTGGGAAAACAGATAACACTTTCGCAGTTATGACAACAAGGTTTGGCTTTATGACACACGGAAACCCTTGAAACCTCTGACAGACGTGGACGTCGGAGGTGGAGCCTGGCGTGTAAAGTGGCATCCGTCCGCCGAACGCAAGCACGACCTTCTTGTCGCGTGCATGCACGATGGTTTCAAAGTCATCCGCTTTCACCCTTCGAGCAATGGCTTGAAAGAAAGTTTACTTGCGGATCGCGCTGGTCACGAGATAACGAAACGCTTTGACCAACATCAATCTCTCGCTTACGGGGTTGATTGGTCTTTTCAACATCATAGTGGCGGTGATACCTTGATTGCAAGTTGTTCGTTCTATGATTGTGCGCTACATCTTTGGAGTGGGTAATCAGACAGAATTTATCTTGGTTACATTCATCACTATCACCATCGCCTGCGCATAGTGAAAGCTATTTACGGCCCGCGGGAATCAATTCTCGTGACAAATGGAGTCAACGGGTGGAGGAATCGACGAATCCACAGGCGTGGGAGGGCACGTAGCGATTTCTCTCCTGCGCTTGTTCCAAAAACCAGCATTGGGTCCTTTCATGATGAAAGCCAGCGTCCATCTCGATGATCCTCTCAAAGACTCCGGTTGGTGAACGGAGAACGTCAGGAGCGATGCCAAAGATAAGACAAATGTTAGGCTACATCACTGTGGTTTCAGAAGTGAAGCATCGAGTCAGGCGTGGACTCACCACTCCGCGAACTGGGCTGCTGAGTGCCTACTACGCAACCATCTTTCCGGTATCGAAGCTCTTAAAGCTTTGGGCAGAACGTAAAGCGCCACCTCCCCTCTCCTCCTTGCGTTCTCGATCCAGATACTCGTCCCACACACAAGCGAACCAGCAAGAGTACCGCCATAAGGACCGTCCCAGACGTCGTGCGAGATCATAGGGAAGAGCCGAGCTAGCACGAGAGTGCGTGTGAAGCACACCATGAACCAGCACGAAGAGACAAACGTTGAAAGGAAGGTCGCACTTCGGATTGCTGATAAGAATGCGGATAAAGCACGATGGGGGCGTATGATCGAGCTAGGTTTGGTAAGGAGAATTGGAAGGAAATGGACCTGAAACATTATGAAACGGGTTGAGTTAATTCATACGGGTGCGAATGTGCGGGCGGCGCAGACTTACAGGGAGATAGAGAGCAAGTGCTTGAGCGAACGCATATACAGCTCTGATAGCGGCATTGGCGATGCAACTGTTCTGAAGCCCGAATGTTGCACCGATGCCGCCATGTACAAGCTCGCAGGGAATTCCTCCGATACCGCTCCGCCCATCAACCCCCAACTGTTTCCACGCCTCGTTGGCAAAATGCCCCCCGTACTCGGGGAGGACGGTGGGGTCGCCCCATGATGGGGGACGTCCGAGTTCCTCTGCCAGGGAGCCAGCGACGTCGCGTTTTGAACCGCGAATATACGACCACGTCCCTTCCCGGAGACCGCGGAGGACCCCCAACAATCTCTTGTCGACGTTGGCAAGAGAGTTTATCCTGTTGCAAGGAAGAATGTAATGTCGATGCGGTGGAGCAAGTCACAGAAGCATACCATTTCGCAAAGGAAGGAGGTAATCTGAGACCATGTATCAAGTCAGAAAAGCCACGAGCCAAGGAGAAGTAATCACCTCTGAGGTTGATAGAAGAAGCACCACATGTTCCTTTGGTGTAAGAATAAGCGACTGAAATACGGTAGGCGGAATAAGATGCACCGTCACGAACCTCGCGGAACTGGCCCAGAAAACGAAACTATCCAAATGCATCGCAACTTTGTTTTGCCATTCCTTAGCGAAGTCTTCGGACTGCTTGTCGAGCATGGTGTCCGACGGTGCGAAGGGCACCCCATCATCCCGTGAAGGGGCCTGGACCTGTCGTGCAGCAATCTCTCGTGCCTTTCGAAGGAGGAACGCTTGTACCGACGCGTCGAGTGCGCGAACGAGAAACAGTAGGCTGAGGTCCAAGGTGGGGGACGCTGTTCCAGGTCGTCTATACCTTTTCCATCGCAAGAGAGTGACCGCGAGTGTCGAGGATATTACGTTTGCCAGAAATGTTCTCTGAAACTTGGAGTTGGTATAGTGTAACCAAGCCCAATGGTGGATATGCCGACGCTGCAGGAAGTCCCAGAGCCGTTGCAGGGCTGCACCACCCCCAACACTGGCTGTTATCGCTGAGGCGAACCCAGTTGGACGCAATTCCCTCGCGAGTGCGCGCCAAAAGATGCGTGCGCGCGTCGCGAAGCTTTTTGGATCTGCTAATGCAAAAATGGCTGGTAGCAATACGGGACTGAGTGTGAGAGAGAGGCAGAGCGAATATGTGCGCAGCGCGATCTGCAGGGGATGGCCGGGGTCATCAATGATGTCTTGTATGACTGCGGCAAATGTTGTTTTCCATGGAGGAGTCGGCTTGGATGAAGACGAGGGCAGGGATGAGGGCGGCATCAACCACCCACTGGGTACCGAACTTGAACGTGGGTCAAGTAAATACGAAACACTTGAAACGCTCCATGTGATTACCACACCCGGAACGAGTCTCATCTTGTCAATTGGATGATAACGGAGAAGAGTCGCTTCCGCAAAAGTACGAGATGAACAGGAAGAGTGGCAGGGGGCAAGTAAATACAAAATACTATACAGAGTGACGTCCCGTACGTCTCAACCCGAAAGGAACCGTCAGAATATACTTACAATTCCGAGCGTGAGTCCAACGAACTGTGTCAATCACTGTCCGTGAGTTTGTCCCAGTTGTCGGCATAACTCCAGAAATCAACGTCAGCCGACGAAAAAGCGCGCCCGAGACAACTTTCGAGGTCTTTTGCGAGCCCAGCCCGCCTCACGAGATCGACAAACTGGGCGCGCGAGTCCGGAAATACAAAAGAGTGGAGAATAACCTCTCCCTGGCCGTGTGTGCGTTCCAGTCAGTCTGCAAGAATCAAGGGAATACACGTACGTGATTCCGAAGGACGGTGGTCAAATGCACGAGTGGAGGGAGGTTCCCCTCTGGAACGACATCCGAGAGACGTTTTTCGAGAGCGGTTTGCGATGGTGGGGGTAGAGGGTCGGACTGCTTAGCCTTTCCCTTGGTGTGTGGTGCGTGTGTCTGTGCATAAGGTCCAAGCCACAATCGCCAGAGTTCGAGTTTGCGACCGTCGCGACTGAGCTGCCTGAGCAAGCGATGGACGTGTTGCCAGTCTTGTTCCCCTCCGTCCCACACGTGGGATGCATGGTTATGCAAGTCGACCAAGGAGAGACTGGAAGCGAGAGACGGCGAGGAAGGCAGGGGATTGTGGTTGCCGTTGTGTGCACGGGTATGGCTTGCAGGGCGCATCATGAGCCTGACCCAGCGCCTGCGTCTGACCCACGCGCCGGCACTGAGTTTTCCGATTTTTGCGTGCCAGTGATTGTCACGGAAGGACCAGTTGTATTCGAAGCCGTCGTGCTGTACTTGACCGCGATCTGTTCGCATGTCGACCATCCAGGCGCTGGATACCCAGCGCCAGGTTCCGTCGGGGAGGGGATAGTTTTCAAGGGAGAGATTTGGGTGGTGTGCATGGGGTGTGTGGTTGTTGGGTATGGTGAATGGTTGCGGATCGGACGGGAGAAGAGAGAGGGGGGAATATAGAGGTTTGAAGAATAGGGTGACTCTAGAGGGTGGTCAGCAAGGAAGAGGAGAGCAGGTAGATGACGGACCCCCTTTGGTTTTCGTACAGGACGGCCCAGCGGTATACGTCCTTGTCGTCAGCGAGGTGAGGGAGGTGGGCATCGTCGATGTGTATGTCGCTTGTGGTGTGGTCCGGGTCAGGGGAGAGAAGGGGGATGGTGTTGAAGCTAAAGTTTGAGAGGCGAGAAGGGAAAGAGGGGAAGCGAGGAAAGGTGGATTTCTGCAGCAGACGACGACGAGCAGGATCTGCGGCGGCGGGGTCGTCCGCGCGCATGTGCTGGGGGGGAGACATGTGTCGAGTACGAGTTAGAAGCGGCAACGTGACAGTGCGACTCTCATAAACATGTTCCACCAAGTCCGCAAACTTTGCGCACGTCGGGGAGTGGCGGGACTGGCCCAGCGACGGGGATTCGGAGTGGGAGGGACGAAAGCGAGGGGATGCCCGTCGTGCGGGTCGGGACTGCCCACTGCGCTGCCAGTATGTCCGGCGTGCAGGTACGTTGGGAGGGTGGAAGACTCAATCACACACCACGAGCTGCTCGGGCTGCCATATGGGCCGAACCCGTTCGTGGTCGACACGCGAGAACTGAAGCGGCGGTTTCTGGAGGCACAATGGCTGTGTCACCCCGACGGGTGGGCGACGAGGAGCGAGGTAAGGTAAACTAGTCTAGGGTGTACATGGACTAAAGAGCTACCAAGGGAGACAAGGACGCGGCGCTGGCAATGTCCAACGCGGTGAACACGGCGTACAAGACGCTGGCGTCGCCGATGGAGCGGATCGGGTATGTGCTGCGACGGAACGGGAGGGAGGTGGGGGAGGCGGAGGAGGTGGAGGACATGGAACTGATCATGGAGGTGATGGAGGCGAGGGAGGCGATCGAGGAGAGCGGAGGGAAGGCGCTCGAAAAGCTCAAGGAGGCCAACGACGGCAAGTTGCTCTGTGTCGTTGAGGCGGTTCGCGCTGAGCTTTGTTTGCAGACAAGATCAAGGATGCGGTGGGCGAGATCGAGGGGGCGGTCGGGCGGGCGGACTGGACGAGGGCAAAGAGGTGGGCGGTGCGACTGAAATATCTGCTGAGCATCGAGGACGCGATCCGGCAGCGGGCGGAGAATGCCGAGTTGTAGTATAACCTCGTCCATGACTTTGTAAAATGTTTCGCTGGATGTCGATCATGGCCAACCGCTCGTCGTCGAATCTGTTAAAGCGGCCATTCACCGCACCAGCACTCAACAGACCAGGAAAACTGCAGAAGATCACCCAGAAGCCGAAACCACCACCCCTCCACGGCCCACTCCACGACGCCCGCTACATCGAACACATACACGCCCAACACCTCCCCGCCCGCTCCCCGCCCAAGTCCTCTCTCCTCGACAACCCAAAATCACCCGTCGCAAACTTGGCCACCGCCCTGTCCATCCCTCTCAACTATCAGTTCACCGACCTGTTCGACTCGGCCGCAAATCGTCACATCGTCCGGTCCGTCCTTTTCCTCCCTCTTCCTCTGCCTGCTCACCCCTCTCACAGCTGTTCCCTCCACCTCGACACCGTCCCCCCAATCGCTGCCATAGGCGACAACACAGACAAAAAGTCTGCAGAGCGTCTCTGTGCTCTCTCCGCACTCTACCAGCTCCACAACCTCGGCCTCGTCTGTACCCTTCGTTCTCCCCCCGCTCTACGACTGACCCGTGTCTAGCTCGACAAGCCTTCCAAGTCTGCACCGCCACCTGTCCCCACTCCCCCGCTTCAGCTTTCCTTGTCCGATGGCTCTGTCGTCTCCTATGAGCGCGCACGCAGCTTCATGGACTACTACTGTCGTCTCTACGGCTTCTCCAGGCCCGACATCGACTATCAACAAGTTCATGTCAAGCACGCCAATCCTGCATGGGAAGCCGTCATGTCTGTAGACGGTCGTCGCATCGGCATGGGTACCGCCCCCACGAAGAAAAACGCACAAATTCAGTGCTACCTCGACGTCACCCACTATCTCGAGGGCTGCGATCCTGCTCTTTGGAAGCGCTACCTCGCTGCCGCAAAGTCCGGAAAGGACCTCGGTCTTGCCCCAAAGGTCGCTCTCTCCATCAGCGATACACTCGCGGACGACATCGTCGACCTTTGCTACGATATCAAGCGGAGCATGCTCTACAGAAACAGGCCCGCTTCAAACCAACGCGCCGCCGCCCCTCACCTGCTCCCCGCCCCTCCCTCCAGTTCTCGTCACTATCCCCACCACCTTGCTGCCATCAGGTCCGCAGAACTCGACGGGAGACGACAGGCATATCTCCATGATCCAGCATCCGAGAAAATGCGATCCATGCGCGCAGCACTACCCATTTACACCCGTTCTCGCGAGCTTCTCGCCCAAATCTCAAACAATGACGTCACCATCTGCATGGCAGCCACCGGTTCCGGCAAGACCACGCAGGTCCCTCAGCTGATCCTAGACGACTACATCGATCGCGGTCAAGGCGCACACTGCAACATCATTTGCACTCAACCTCGTCGTCTTGCAGCGCTCAGCGTCGCCGACCGCGTCGCAAAGGAGCGAGGCGAGCTGGTCGGAAGTGGTTCTGTTGGTTACAGCGTCCGTTTCGAGTCAAAACTTCCCGAAGATCATGGTTCCATCACTTTTTGCACCATCGGTGTCTTGCTCAGACGTCTCCAGTCTGCCATGTCAGAGGGTGGCTTCGCAGCCGCAAAACTCGACCGAGTTACTCACATTTTGGTCGACGAAGTACACGAACGCGACGTCGACACGGACCTTCTCCTTGTCGTGCTCAAGCGCCTCATGGAGGACCGCAAGGCACGCAATCTTCCTCTCAAAGTCGTGCTCATGAGTGCCACCATCGATCCACGCTTGTTCCAAGCGTACTTTCCTGACGCCGCCGGTAACAAGGCTACCGTGATCGAAGTCCCCGGTCGCACTTTTCCTGTCGAGAAATTTTTCTTGGAGGACTTTATCCGTGACATGAAGGCACAACCCCAGTTCGGCTGGGTGTTCAACAACGAATCTGTCACCAGGTACCTCGCCCGGGAAGAGGCGTACATCGAGCAAAATCACACTGCTGTTCCGTCCCTTCCATCGTCGTCTCACCAACCCTTGACCGATGACGAACTAGAATTGCCCGCCCCTCTTGTCGCCGCCTCCGTTTCGCACGTCCTCCAACAGTCCGATTCCGGTCACGTCCTCGTATTTCTACCGGGATGGGAAGAGATCTCGTCCGTGCAACGAATCTTGTTGGATGGTAGGCTTCCACTCGATTTCGGTGATCAAACAAAGTATAGTATCCACGTCCTACACTCGACGATACCTCTTGCCGAACAGCAAGTCATCTTTGATCCCCCTCCCAAGGGCGTTCGTCGTGTCATCTTGGCGACCAATATTGCCGAGACTTCGGTCACGATCCCAGACGTCGTCTATGTCATCGACACCGCCAAAATCAAGGAATTGCGCTTTGACCCCGATCGACATATATCTTCCCTCGTCTCGGCGTGGGTTGGCTCGTCAAATCTCAATCAGAGGGTCGGACGTGCAGGCAGGCATCGCCCTGGAGTCTACTTTGGTCTCTTGAGCAAGACTCGCGTCGCAAACCTTCATCCACATCAGACGGTCGAGATGAAACGTGTAGACCTGAGCAATGTCGTCATGCACGTAAAGGCCTTGAGTTTCCCCGGGATGGAGGTCGAGGAAGTTCTCGCGGCCACAATCGAACCCCCTGCGGCCGACCGCGTCGCAGCCGCTATGAAAGCCCTTCAGATGGTCGGCGCTTTGGACCATCAAAAGAATCTGACATCGCTTGGTCGTGTCCTCCTTCAACTGCCGGTAGATGTCCAGATCGGCCGTTTGGTCCTGTATGGTGTCTTCTTCCGTTGTCTCGACGAAGCGCTTGCCCTGGCCGCGATCCTCACCAACCGAGATCCCTTTTTCTCGCCTATACTTCTCAAAGCAGAGGCAGCCGCCGTCAAGGCTACATGGTCCCCAAGGGAGTTCAGATCCGATGCATTGACGATACTAAACGCTTACAATGCATGGCACGGGATGTACCGCAACGCGGAGCATGTCCGGGCTTCCCGGTTCTGCACTGACAACTTCCTCTCCAAGTCCACACTGGTACTGATTGCTAGAGTTCGAGGGCATCTCCTGCAATCGCTATATCAAGCCGGGGTTATTGACGCAGCTGAGGGCGGCATCTATGGTCGAGCACGCGACCGCGAATGGACGGTGCCACCAGCACTCAATGCCAATGAACATTCCCTTCCTTTACTTGCTGCTCTCGTTGCTGTTGCGACCCAACCCAAGTTCGCTGTCCGGACGGGTGAGATGACCCTGCGCACCCAGCACGATAAGGTCTGGTTTTTCGTCATTGTCGTCGTGCTTCCACTGATCGCATCCTATAGATGACCTTCATTCATCCGAGTAGTGTGAATCACCGCAAACACATCAGATCGTCGGAGGATGATACCTCTTTGGTCCAGGGAGAGAAGCAAATATATGCCTATGCGGAGAAACGGCAGAATCTCACCATCGCCGGCCAAACCCCGCAAATGTACCTCATCAACACGACGCGTCTCGATCCCATGACCTATCTGTTATTTGGTGCGAACGATATTCAAATCACTGAGCGCGGGCTCGAATGTGATGAATGGTTGCCCGTCGTCGGAAACTTGGATGTTCTGGATGATATCCAGCACTTGAAGATCATGATGGAGGCTTGCATGCTGCGGGTATTCGAGGGTATTCACATGAGCAAAATGCGCACTGGATCTCACCTCGCGGGCATGCCTGCACGCGAGGACGAAGCAGGTGAAGAAACGCTGAATGAAGACCTTTCTCTGTCTCCACGGGAACTGTCAGACCTAGATTCAATCACCCGGGATATCGTGCGGATACTGAATCGCTACAGCAACGAGCGGATGTCTACACAGTCAGCAACTAGCTCTCGGAATGCGACGCCAATGGCGTCCCCCGCATTCTCCACCAGTAGGCTACCAGGATCGAGGTCGGGATATTCAACACCGTTTGGTGTCGGTTCCGCATACCACTCACGACCTGGCACTCCAAGTAGGCTCTCGCGTAGTTTTCATTCATGATTAGACTGGCGTTGCGGACAAAATCATCATAGCATACCATCCCCACCTCGATCACATCTGTCATGTACTCTAATATCCGTTCTAATCCCAGCACCTAATGCAAATGCTCGAGTTGTTGACTGTGCTAGTGACGTTTGCACTCTTCCTTTCACATAAGCACACCTGCCGCCGACGCCTTGCTCAGCATTCCTAATTGAGCATTCATAGCAAGCATAGCTGTTCAGCTCACCACGACGACCCCCTGGCAAACTTGCCTACGAAATCACTTGAATCCTGCAAAGATGGCTGCTAACATGCGTGGTCTGACCCAGGCAGGTCTCATCCATCCTGTCCATGTGGGTTTTCCGACTGACGCCACCCCAGTTCATCGCGGACATCCGCGGTGCACGGGTGCGCGAATTAGAAGAGAAGAGGATAAACAAGGAGATGGCGAATATCCGCAAGAAGTTCAAAGGTCTGACCTCCGCTGCCACCTTCGCGTCCTCCAGGCTCACAAAGTACTTCCAGACGGAAACCTTGACGGTTATCAGAAGAAGAAGTAAGCTCAGGAGCGTCACCGTCCATTCCACGTCCAATCTGAAATCCCCGCGTCTCCAGGTATGTTGCAAAGATCATCTTCACATACATACTGGGCTATAAAGTCGATGTGGGACACATGGAGGCCGTCAACCTCATATCGAGTTCCAAGTATTCAGAGAAACAGATCGTATGGTCTCGAGTGTTTCGGTTTTAGATGTCATCTCACGATGTCGGCAGGGGTACCTTGCTGTGACGCTCCTCATGCACGAGAACTCGGACTTCCTTCGTTTGGTCGTGAACTCGATACGAAAGGATCTCGACGAGAACAACGAAGTCAGCAATTGCCTTGCTTTGCACGCAATAGCAAACGTTGGTAGCAGCGAGATGGCAGAGGCTCTCTCGGAGGATGTACACAGACTTCTTATTTCACCGTGAAGTCTATTTCCTCTCTCTTTCAATCCTAGCCACCCATCGTGCCACAGGACTTCTCAAACGTTCGTCAAGAAGAAAGCAGCATTGACGCTGTTGCGACTGTACCGGAAGCATCCCGAAGTCATTCCTGCGGCAGAATGGGCGTTGCGCTTGGTATCCATCATGGATGACCCGGATTTGGCACGTTTCCAAACCGTCTTTCCTTACACATGTCTGACAACGAATCCCTAGGGCGTCGTTTTATGCGTGACGAGTCTGGTTATGGCCCTAGCTCAAGACCATCTTGACGCCTTTGCGGTGTGTTATACCAAGGCTGTTGATCGTCTGTACCGTGTGAGTACGTCGTACTATCGTACTTTGAAAGAGCGAATTCATGTTTCCCTAGTTGGTCATCCAACATGAGTACTCGGCAACATACGCCTACTACAAAGTTCCCACTCCGTGGTTACAAGTGAAGCTTCTACGACTTTTGCAATATTATCCCCCAACAGGTGCGTGCTAGCTATCTCCACCAAGCATGCCACCCAACTGAATTCACAGAGGATCCCGCACTTCGCAATGCGTTGAACGAGGTTCTTCAGACGATCATGAATAACAGCGCTGAACCCTCGAGAAATGTGCAGCATAACAATGCCCAGCACGCAGTCCTTTTCGAAGCCATCGGTCTTGCCATACACTTGGACACCAACTCACCTCTGGTAGACACGGCTGCTGTTCTCCTCGCTCGCTTCATCTCTTCCAAGGAGACCAATGTTCGGTACCTCGGTTTGGATACTATGGCTCATCTCGCAGCGCGCGCAGATTCCCTCGAACCGCTGAAGAAACATCAAGGCACCATTATACTGTCCCTTCGCGACAAAGATATCTCTGTTCGGAGACGTGCCCTAGATTTACTCTACAGCATGTGTGACGTCGATAACTCGGAATTGATCGTCGGAGAACTCCTCCGGTATCTCAAGGTTGCAGACTACGCATTGCGGGAAGAAATGGTACTCAAAATTGCCATTCTTACCGAAAAATATGCAAGCTCCTACAAATGGTATGTCGATACCATACTGCAGCTTATCAGTGCTGCTGGCGACCATGTTGGAGATGAGGTGTGGTATCGAGTAGTGCAGATCGTTACCAACACAGAGGATCTTCAGGAGTATGCTGCAAGAGTTGTCTTTCAGCATCTCAAGACACCCGTCGCACATGAGAGTCTGGTTAAAGTTGGAGGTATGATACACAGCTCGGGACCTTGTCGTAACTCTGACTGTTGGTTTAACAGGCTATATCTTGGGTGAATATGGCCATCTCATCGCAAACGAACCGGGATACAGCCCCAACGAACAATTTCAAGTACTGCACTCGAAATCGCAATTCTGCGTCGCCGCTACGCGCTCTCTCCTCCTCTCTACTTATATCAAATGGGTCAATGTCTTCCCAGAACTCAAGCCCCAGCTTGTCAACATCTTTGAGCGTTATAGGCATGTTCTTGATGCCGAGCTCCAACAGCGTGCCTGCGAGTTCTATGCGCTCGCATCCCGACCAGATGATGACGAAGTGCTGCAAAACGTTTGCGAGGAGATGCCTCCGTTCCCACCTCGAGTCAGTGCATTAATGAGCCGGCTGAACCGAAAGCTCGGTGACACGGAAGACAAACGGACCTGGATACATGGCGGAAAGGAAATCAACCTCGAACGCCAACTAACGAGATCTAAAACGACCAAGAGCAAAGATGCGCTCCTGAACAGTTTGGCTCCAGTTTCGGGCACTTCGGATGCGGATGGCGCGATGAACTCGCTTGCTGGCCTTGATCTGTCTGCGAGCAGTCATCCTCCGGTGTCCGAGGCAGTCCCTCGGCTTACCATCGGGCCCGGGATCGACAAATGGTTCAACAAGCTGACGTATAGTGCCGAAGGGGTGCTTTACGAAGACGTCCAGATACAGGTTGGTGTCAAGTCAAGATTCCAGGGCCACCTCGGACAGCTTGCCATCTACTTTGGAAACAAAGTGTCCGCTCCTCTCACATCGTTCACGTCTACCGTGCACATCAGCGACCCGGACGCGCTCTCCGCCACGTTTGCCAAAATCCCCCCAAATGTACTTGCTCCGCGTACTCAAAGCCAACAAATCTTGCACGTCGAGTGCAAAAAAGTGTTTACGTCGTTTCCCACCCTGACAGTGTCCTTTTTGGCGGGAGCCCATCAATCCATCTCAGTACGGCTGCCGATCACGATTACAAAGTTCTTTGAAGGTGTCAAATTCGGGCAGGCAGATTTCTTTGAACGTTGGAAGTTGATTGGGGGGCCGCCGAGGGAGTCTCAGGCCGTCTTCCCGATGTCATTGGACAGCACGGGCCACGTTGATATTGCACGCAATCGACAAGTGATCAGCGGCAATCATCTGTCGATCCTGGAAGACATCGACCCTAATCCGAGCAATCTCGTTGGAGCTGGGGTTCTCCATACCTCTGTAGATGGCAAGGTTGGGTGCTTGCTTCGCCTTGAGCCGAATCGCGAAGCAAAGGTATGTCCCGTTTCTTTGGCCGCGTGGACAGATCGCTCAACACTAGCTTGGTATACAAAGTTGTGTCGTGTCACACTCAGGAGTACCTCGGAAGACGTGGCAGCTGAAGTACGGAAGCTCGTGGAAACTGGGCTTAAGGGAGACTCATGACGGTCATCGCTCATTCCAAGGATTCCAGGCGTTAATAATATTCAAACATGCTTAATACAGATATAATATATCATCCGCAGAAAATAGTCGAAAACAACAGAGAATGGA
>JBBPMW010000775.1:0-14297 GCA_038090535.1 Tylopilus alboater | reverse complement strand
TGCAGGACCACTAGGACCAGTCCTGGTGTTTTTATTTTTATTTTTCAGGACCAGTTCTGGACTAGTTCTTCCAAAAAAGGCAAAAAAACTGGACTGGACTGGACTTTTAAACACTAGTCATACTTTCTTTTGACAAGACAAACATATCCACACTGGTTGGGGACCAATGCATGCATCCACTGCTCATCAGACTTGCAAATTCATATGTTGATTCATCTCAAGCTATTCTCTGATTCTTTCCTTCTCACTGCACTCCCCCCAATTCCAAAGTTCATCCATAAGTCTAAATGCCTTTAGGGTGTTCTCACTAATTGACTTATTCATCAATGCCTTGACATTATATTGACTCTGCTGAAGCAGGCAGCTTGCAAAGGTATCATGATAAATGACCCACTTGGTAACCTATGATTTTGTTTCATGCCCCTTGCCTCATATATTGCTGATACACCTGAGGCTTGCATGCTTGCGGCTGTAGGTGGAAAGATGTCTGCTGTCACCACAGTGATGTACAAATAGTTCAGCAACCCTTATCGACACCCCCTGTGCATGAAAAATTTCATGTTGAATCAACTTGAGAACATTGACATTGATCCTGACAATGTCAAGGAATATTTCAAGGCTGCCCAGGAATATTGACTAAGCAGTATTGCGTACCCCTTCTTTTGCAACTGGAGAATGGCAGAACCCTCAAATTTTCTAATCCCAGAGGCTCTTTACAAATGGCACAAGTGATTCTGGGACCATAAAGTACAGTGGGCAATCAACATTGTCAGTGTATCAGAGTTGGACTTTCACTTCTCTGTCCTTCAGCCGGTTACAGGCTTTCACCATTTCAGCAAGGGGATTCTCATTTGAAAAAAGTTACTTGGAAGGTACACAGAGACATACAGTGCTATCTCGTCCCAGTAATCGCTGGTGCAGCCCCTCCAGGTATTGTGCTTGCAATTCAATCCCTTTTGGACTTCTCATATCTTGTGCAAGCTCTCAAGCTTGACGACAAAGACTGTGAAGTACTTTTGATGTCCCTACAGACTTTTCATGACCACAAATTAGAGGTAATCAAGGCTAGGGGTCAAAAGAGAAAGAAAAAGGTTCTCACAAATTGATACATTCTGAAACTTGAACTCCTCCAAAGCATAGTCCCCTCAATCTGCAACTTTGGTGGACCCTTGCAATGAACAGCCGATGTGACAGAACATGCTCACATATTGATGATCAAGAATCTGGCACAAAGGAGTAATAATGACAATGTTGATACCAAAATCTGCTGGTGTTAATGCTAAGTGTGGTAACTAGTCTTCGAAGAGTCAAGTTAAGGAGCCAGGCGATGATGATGGCGACGAAGAGAAGATGGAAGGTCTTGCTATCCAGTATGGCTGACCAGACTCACAGAATGAAGCTAGAAACTACACTTGTATTGCATAGAACTAGATGGAGAACTAGCTAGTACATGAGACGTTTTATATACTGATGGTACAGAATATGGAATGGCAAATGGAGTGCCATTGGAGGAGGGGGAGCGTCCACAGAAAGGAAGAGTGAAGCAGAATGAAAGGAACAATAGCATATACATGGATAGGAGGTGGAGAGACAACTAAAAGGAGTCTCAAAGCAGAACAAGATAGAGATCAAAGAAGAAGGAGATAATCAAAAAAGAAAGGTGGAGGCGTCCTTACTGAAGTTGGACCAATCCTTTAACTCCACTGCCGACTGAATCCAATTCCAGTCTTCACATTCTCTGAAGTCAGTCACGCTGTCAGTCATGTTTGTAACATTACCCTCTGTGTTGGAATGAGACACCGACTCATTCACTTCGATCAAGGTTGACTGCTGTGCAGAAGGGCTCGGAATGACTGTGTTCCCAGCAGAATAGGCAGCAGCAACTAGGGCAGTGGCCTTGTATATGTCTGGGTGTGGCGGTGTTGGAGTATGGACAAATGTACTGGGGGCAGTGGATGCGGATGTAGGAGATGGACTGACATTCAAAACATCTGGGGTGGGTGCAATGGGAAGGAAGAGGGGGCCCTTGAATAGGAGGGGTTGCGGATGGTGGAGCGATGGGAGGAGTGGTGGACCTGGCTGGACTCTTGGAGGGTTGGGCAGAAAGGTATTATGGTTGAGTAACAACAGACTATCTTTTATGGACTTATCATTTTTCTTTTGTTAGATCTTATCTTTTTTATCTTATCTTTGCACTGGATCTATGATCTGCCATATGCCTAAACACAGGTTCACTTTCACTCCACCCCATGCATGGCCACTTCACTTATTCACACTTCCATTCTGCCACCGCCTTGTGGTTGCCTCATGCTTTTCATTAGCTGCCACATCCTCATATTAGTCTGTGTCCGCTTCTCTTCCATTCCATGGCTATGCTGCCACACCATGCTTTGTACATGTTTCATACATTCATATTCCACATTGCCTTTCTTATTTAGTAGTTATCAGCTAGATCTGATATAAACATACGTAAACATCCATGTAGTATATATACCCATGAATGCACGGCCAAAACTCCCCAGTCTTGTCCTCTTGTAGTCTCCCTTTCTCACTGGAGCCTAGCTTGCCCAAGACCCCTTCCTCTTTACTCTCATCATTTACACTTGCGACCTAGTCATCCTCAAAAACGCTCCTAGGTGACTTGCTATTGAATAGTGAGCAAGGCTGTTTCAAAAGGGGTCTTGGAGAAACCCTGACTGCAGGTGTGGATATAGCTGTGCCAGGGGTAGCAGCGTGCACGTGGACGAAGAATCCTCCATTGACATAATAGAGGGGAGTAGTCATGGGGGCAGTACTGGAAGTGGGGGAGACGACCTCTTTCTGGGGCAACTGGACAGAGTTGGGGCCAGGATGTTCAGTAGTTCCATTATTGCCTCCCACTCGGTCTTCCATCATTGTGAATGAATTGCCGCTGTCAGAGAGGGAAGATGATGAGGATGGTCCATTGGAGATTGCGAAGCCCCCCTGTCTCTGGATGGAGTTGAATCGTCATCACTGCTCTTTGGTGAGAGTGTGGAGGATGGGTTGAAGGATGAGTTGGAGGATGTTCTGTGGGATGGCAGAGAGGTAACAGCCGAAGTCGTGGGAGTAGAAAAGATCCAGGATAAGATGGCGAACCTGGAGGATGGTGACTGAGTGTGCAAGGGCAGAGAACGGGCTGGGCATGCATGAGGAGGAGGATATGGGGCAAAGGCATAAGGACATGTGGTAGAGTTGGACAAGGGTGGGGAGGACATGGTGGACATTGAACCCTCTGGCTCTCTCAACATGGAGGAGGGCGGCAGGATTCTCTAAAGTGTTGGCAAAAAGGAGGCAATGTTGGAGAGGGGGTAGGGTGCTAGAGGAGAGGAAAGGGAGACAGTTGGAAATGGGGGTGTTCTGAGTAGCCATTCTGAAGGACAATAGGGACAGGTTCTGCTTATCTATCACTCTCCATTTCCCCAGGCTTTGTCTCCATAGCCGGTTGGACCTCCACTTCCCCATCCATTTTGTTGTTGTATGGTGAGGATCCCTACATGGGCCTGGTGGTTGTTCAACTGGAAAGAAAAAACAATCAGGAAATTGTTCTGGACAACTTTAGAAATCATATAGATAAAAATGGTGGTCCAAAGGACTGTAACGAGGAAGGCGAAGACGGAAAGAGTATAAAAAATGGAAAGAAGAGTGCTCATAATAATTTGGAGAGGGTGAATCAGAGGGAGTTAGAAGTCGGAAAGTCCCTAGAATTGTGCAGTTTGTAGGCTTACAATAAGTGCTGAGCATGCGACAGATGAGATTCGGGTTCCCAGGTATGTTCTGCGGCAGAGTATCCTTTCTAGGATACGAGGTATTGGCAGCATTCCTTTGATCCACAGTGTGATAGAATTTTTTCTACTTTGTATTCTTCTTCTCCATTGACAAGATTGCTGGGGGGGTTAGTATAGTTTGGCCCATGTTCGGGTGTTTCTCAATAAGAAGAGAGGAGAGAGGCATAGAAGGCATCATGGATTTTCCAGGTGGGGGGAAGTTGAAGGTGATATGCCCAGGGGGTGATGATGTGCAAGATCTCAAAGGGTCCTTTCCGTTTTGGAGCGAGCTTCTGAGAAGGGTAATTGAGTTTGAGGTTCTTTGACTTGAGCCACACCTTATCTTCAATCTTCCAAGAATGGAATTTGGAATTGATCCATTCCTTCATAGCTTGTCAGGCTTTTTCATGTGCAGCTTGTGCTTCTTTCCAGGCGGAATCAAGGAGTTCCATACAGGATTCTAAAGCAGGAAGGAAGGTTTTGCCAATTGTCAGATAGGAGCAAGGTTCATAGCCCATCATGAGCAAGAAAGGGGTTTGATTTGTGACGGAATGGACAGCCAAGTTGTGAGTGAATTTGGCCATGGGAAGAAGTTCCACACATCTAGATGGGTTTTCATCACAAAAGATCCACAAATATGTTTCAAGTTCCTGATTGACTCGTTCCGTTTCTCCATCAGTCTGGGGGCAATAGGCAGTGGACAGGGCATTATCATATTGGAGGAGGCAGGAGAGTTCTTTGGTGAAGGCAGATGCAAATTGAGGGCCTTGATCAGATGCATCGGTTGTGAAGGCTGAAGCAAGGGAAGACATTTTGGAAGAAAAGAGAAGCTACTCCTGCAGCATCAACCATTTTGTGGCAAGGGAGGTAAATCACCCCCTTTGTAAGGCCATGGTCGACCACGACCAAAATAGAATTGAAGCCAAGGGAGAGGGGGAGATCCATGATCAAATTGCAGGAGATCTGCTGGAAGAGATGGGATGCAGAGGAAGCAAGAGGGGAAAGGTCGGGGATGGTGGGATGGATATTAACTTTATTGGCTTGACAGATGGTGCAGCTGGAGACAAAACAATGGACAAAGGTGATAAGGCTGGGCCACCAATAGTCATGTTGGACAAGGTGAACAGTATGGAAATAACCACCATGACCACCAGCAAGGGAATTGTGAAGGAAGTGAACAAGGTCGTGATGAGCAGATTTGGGGATATATAGATGACCTTTAAAAATAGAGGGTGCCACTATCAAAGCACCAATCAGCACGGGAGGAGCAAGGGAGAAGGAAGGAACCCTGATTCATAGCTAGAGATCTGCATGGATAAACCCACGGGTCTCAGACCTCCAACCTGTACCCCACCTGCACACTACCCATACCCGTAGACCCACAGGTACCTGTCCATTATGGGTACTCATCGTGGGTAAACAGGTACCAACCCGTAATGGGTTGACCTGCGATGTGCAACCATGACCACTCGAATACAAATACGAATGCGAATGCTATTGTCAGTGTTCACATTTGTGTTTGTAGGCGAATGAAGGGGATGGGAATTGAGTAAGGGCCAGGAGTGGGTGGGGGTCGAGCGTGTTGTGTTGGAATTTCTTATTCCATATTTGGTATCTTGATTACATAAGCATTAGCTACATCGCACCACACTACCTTTAGTCTTACTTAGTGACTACTGAGTATTCTACATGTCATGAGTTGGGAGAGGGAGAGCACCAGCACAGCAGCACCCAATGCCCATCATTGGAGGGTGCATGACTGTGACTGCTCACATACAAACACGAGCACAAACGCATTGTCAGCATTTGCGTTTGCGTTCATAGGCGAACGGGAAGGGATGGGAGCCAGGAGTGGTGCGAGTGGGGTCATGTTGTCGTGTCTGAGGTCGGTAAGGGAGAGGGAGAGGGCAGGGGCAGGCCATCACTGTCGTCGTTGCGCCATGAGTTGGGAAAGGGAGAGGCCCAGGGCATGGTGTCGGAGGGTGCATGATCATGAACGGTCGCATGCAAATGCGAACAGGAAGGGATGGGGGGGTTGAGTGAGGGCCAGGAGCACGCTGTGAGTTGGGAAAGAGAGAGGGCCAAGGCACATCATTGGAGGGTGCACGACCACAACCGTTCGCATGCAAACGTGAACAGGCAGGGATGGGGGGGTTGAGTGAGGGCTGGGAGCAGTGGGGTCGCATTGTCGTGTCATTGGTGAGGGAGAGGGAGAGGGCAAGGACAAGGGTGTGCCCATCGCCATTGTCATCGTGTTGTCACGTTGTTGTCATCGTGTCGCCGCATTGTGAGTTGGCAGAGGGAGAGAGCTGGGGCCAGGGCCAGTGGTCATCGTTGCAAGGTGAATGAGGGAGGAGGAAGAATGGGCAAGGGCATGACCTCATCATGTCATAGAGGGAGAGGGAGAGGGCACATCATCACGTCTGTTGTTGTGCCATTGCATTGTCATTGTTGTCGTTCTGTGTGGAGGGAAGGTGGGCGAGGCGAGTTGTTGTCATCAAACAAGCAAGCGAGTGCACAAGCAGGCGTGTGGACACAAACATTACTGTCTGTGTCCAGCCGCATGCTCATGCACACGCAGATGTGGTGGTGAATGTTCCCAGTGAACGTTGAACTGTCACTAGTACATGACGCTGCTGGTGTCATCACACTGCACGCAAAGTAGGTAGAAAATTCACATGGGTAGAGTACCCACGGGTCACGGGTCCACGGGTTGTTGTGGTCCAACCCATACCTGTACCCATGCATACCCGTACCCATGACCCATGGCGGGTTGCTGTACCCATGCAGATCCCTATTCATAGCAGCAAGGGCATTGAGGACCAAAGGGTCAGAGAGGGTGGAGGAGGAGATTTTCTCAACCAAGGCAACATCAAGTTGGCGAATAAAGGCTTTGGGAGGAAGCATGACAACATCCTGATTATCATCCGAGGTATCTACGTCATCTTGTTGAGAGAGGGCATCAGTGGGGGAAAGCTGAGAGCCCAGGCAGTTGTCCCAGGAGATATCAAAGTCCTGCATAAACATGAGCCAGTGGGCTTGATGACGAGAGAGTTTCTGAGGATGTTTGAAGTACATCAGGTTGTGATGGTCAGTAATGACAAAGACAGGATGGCGAGTGCCAGTTAGGTATTGGTGCCATTCCTTGAGGGTATGGATTACAGCAAGCAACTCACGATCATAGATGTTGTAGTTGCGCTCTGCAGGAGAGAACATCTGGGAGTGGTAGGCACAAGGGTGGAGATCGCCATTGGCATCTTTTTGCATGAGGATACCGCCAGTGGCAGTAAGGGATGCATCTGTCATAATGAAGAAAGGGGCTGAGATATTGGGAAAGTGGAGGACTGGTTGGAAAAGAAATTGGTCCTTTAAGCGGTGAAAAGAGTCCTGTTGGTCAGGGAGCCATTGTCAAGTAGCATTCTTCTTGATGAAGGAGAGGAGAGGTTGGATGATAGAGGAGAAATTGGGGATGAACTTGTAGTAGAAGTTACAGAATCCAACAAAAGAGTGAACTGCTTTAATCGAAGTGTGCGGTTCCCAGTCATTGATGGCAGTGAGTTTAACAGGGTCCATCTTTATCTCTCCTTCTTTAATGATCATCCCAAGGTATTTGACTTCTGGGACATTGAAGAAGCATTTTTTGAGCTTAAGGATGAGTTTGTGTTCACGAAGTTGTTGAAGAACACATTGGACTCATTCTTCGTGGAGAGTGGGGTCAGGGAAATGAATCATCACATTGTCCATGTAAATGATAAGCCATCCTTTAGCTAGCATATCTCCGAAGATGTAATCCATGAAAGCCTGGAATGTTGAAGGAGAGTTGCAAAGACCGAAGAACATTACTGTTGGTTCAAACAATCCTACTGGAGTAATGAACGCTGCCTTCCACTGATCTTCAGGTTTGATCTGGATGTTGTTGTAGCCCCACCAAATGTCGAGCTTCGTAAAGATCTTTGAATCTTTGAGTTGGCTGAAGATCTTGGAGATGAGGGGAAGCAGATAAGCATTCTTTATGGTATGGGAGTTAAGATAACGATAGTCTTGGCAGGGTCGTAGGGCGCCATCCTTCTTCGGTACGAAGAAGAAGGGTGAAGCTTAAGGGAATTTAGAAGGAGTGATCTTCCCTTCTCAGAGGTTTTCTTCAAAAAACTTTTTGCAGGCTTCCATCTTGGCAGGATTAAGTGGATAGGGTTTGGCACATTTTGGAGTAAAGGAATCAGCAAGGTCAATGCCGTGATCAAAAGATTGCTCTGGGGGTAGTTTTTCTTCGGCTTGAGCAAGCAAGATGGACAGGGTGGTTTTGTTGATGGGATATGCTTTGGTAGCAGCATGGTTGAGTCGTTTCTTTAAAAGGTGGGCCAGTTGAGTATCTGGATCTGTACCTAGGTAGCGCACAAGGTATCATTGGGCAATGGCTTGGTTGGAATCATGGCAAGGTCAGTATGGGAGATCAGGGATGGAGATTTGTCCAGAGATCCAGTTAATGGTTGGATTGGTGTCATGCAGTGAAAGTAAGCTGAGGATTGAGCTTTCTTTGCCACAGTGAATGACCAGGATGTCGTGGACTTGTTCAGTTTTCCCAATGTGAAGTGTCAGGGAGACTTTGTGATGGATAAGGCCGTGTTGGTTGGAAGTCCCATCGATGTTGCTAGCTTTTAGGGGGTTGCCAAGTTGTTTCTTTGGCCAGTGCATTCATTTGACTAAATCTCTGTCCACAAAATATCCAGTTGCTCCACTATCGATGAGAGTGGTTATATTGGCGATTTGTCTGGTAGATCCTGCATAGAGAGAGATGGGGATTTGGATTGACTGAGATTCTCTTCTGGATACAAATACAGAAGCTACATATAGTTTGAGAGGAGAAAGACGCTGAAGCTTTTCCTCTATCTAAAAACCTGAGGGTGGATCAACTTTGACAGCATTGATGGATGGGGACTCAACTTGTTCTTCTCCCACTTCTTTTCCTTTATCGAAGCATATTTCTAGGCATTGGAGAACTTCTTCATCGCCAACTCCAAGCTTATTCAGGTATTCTTGCACTGGAGTAGCTGAAGCAGTCTGCGCAGAGTGCACCTTGGGGGTTAAGGGTCCTGCTGGATGATAGGGGGGTCTTCCCTGGGGGCGATTGCTAGAAGGACAGGGATGATTAGATGTACAACATCCAACCTTGTGGCAGATGAAACATTTATTGTTATGTAGATGTTCAGCGCGTTTGGTGGGGGAGAGTCGGATTGCATTGATGTCCATGGCATTTGGGTCATGATGGTGAGAACGAGGAGAAGAATGACCAGTGGAAGGGAAATAGGAGGACCCAGAATGGAGTTGTCGAAGGCGAGACATAGCATTATAGAACTGGGATCCTTATCGAGCCAGGCCTTGGCGGTAGTTGGCTCATCAGGAAGAGCCATCATCTTGAAAGTGAGTGAGGCATTTACGGCATGCTTGAGAAGGTCCTTAAGGATCACCTGATCTATTACTCCCAATTTGGAGCTTTCTAATTTGAAGGCGGATTGGAATTCATGGAAATCTCCATGGAATGGTTTTCTATCCATCTGCATATCGGTGAGGACAATTCTAGCCCTGCTGCTCATATCTGTAGAAACAAACACTTGTTTGAAATCCTCAGTTAACTTATCAAAAGTTTTGTCTGCTTTAAGGACAGTCTCATTGGCTACTTTCATCAGCCATGCCTTTGAGAAGGAGAGCCCACGACCCTTGCTCATTTTATTGAGGAAGGCGAGCACTTTTGCATCATCAGAGTACTTTGCCGCATTCATAGAGAAGTATGCACACATAGCAAGGAGCCATTGGTTATCATCCTCTTCTTTACCAGAGAAGTCATCCAGCAGACTGGCTTTAAGTTCTCCTCCATTGGTGGGCATATCTAGGTTGTCCAGTTTTATGTTAGAATCTGGGTTAGGGTTTGGATTGGGCAAAGGATCCAGAGCTGGAAGATAACGAGGTTGGGAAGGTGGTGGGAATAGGGGTGATTTGGGTCGTTCCGAAGGAGGGGGGGAAACCTGGATGGGCTCAGGGGATGGAGTGTGCACAGAGAAGTGTGGAGTGGAAGTTCGGGTTAGTGATGTGAATGGGAAGGTGGGCATACATGAGAAGCCTGATATGCGCCTTCTTCCTCCCTCCACTGTTGAAGTACTTCCTGAAGGAGAATGTAGTGGGATGCATGGCGGCTCAGGAGCAAAAGACCTGGGTAGAGTGGAGTTGGCAGTGTTGGTTTCAAAGTCAGAACCGATAAGGAGGGATGAGAGGTTGATCCTTTGTGTGACGACATAATGGGCTTGTCCTACTGTTGAGTGACAGGAACGGAAGAAGATCTAGTTCTTTTGTTAATGCTAAGTGCAGTAACTAGTCTTTGAAGAGTCAAGTCGAGGAGCCAGGCAACAATGATGGTGACGAAGAGAAGATGGAAGGTCTTGCTATCCAGTATGGCTGACCAGACTCGCAGAATGAAGCTAGAAACTACACTTGTATTGCATAGAACTAGATGGAGAACTAGCTAGTACATGGCATGTCTTATATACTGATGATATGGAATATGAAATGGCAAATGGAGTGCCATTGGAGGAGGGGGAGCATCCATGGAAAGGAAGAGCGAAGCGGAATAGAAGGAACAATAGCACATACATGGATAGGAGGTGGAGAGACAACTAAAAGGAGTCTCAAAGTGGAACAAGATAGAGATCAAAGAAGAAGGAGATAATTAGAAAAGAAAGGTGGAGGCATCCTCATTGAAGTTGGACCAATCCTTTAACTCCACCACCAACTGAACCCAATCCCAGTCTTCACATTCTCTGAAGTCAGTCATGCTGTCAGTCACAGCAGTGATGTCAGTCACATTTGTAACAGCTGGTATCTAGATCACCTCAAGAAATATTCAAGATTCAAGCTTGTGACCTCCCTCCTAAATGGCCAGATTACCATGGCCACAGAAGACAATGATGGTGAACATGCCCAGGTTGATGCATCAGACCCTGCCAAGGGTGATGGTGATGTTGACAGTAACACTCATCTCTTTCAGTCAATCACAAAACTCAGGCAACCCAAGCATTCTCCAGTGAATTACTTTGCAAAAGCAGTGTCTATTTCATCTCTTATGTTCATCCCTTTTCCCCTATGAACCTTCATCAATGGCAATGCTGCAATACACCTCACCAGAGATCCAAAGATTTGACAAGATACCATTGACAACATCACTTCACAATTCCAAATACCTAATCTCCACAGCATGCTGGGTGACTATTTGGCACAAGAGATGTCGAAATCACCACACACAACAACTGGACCCCGCTTGTCTGCAAACAATTGTTCTTTTCCCTTCATGCATCTTGCTGTATGGCACTCATTACATCTTCAGCAAAAGTGATTCCATCCTGCTAGTGACTTGAAACCTGCACAAACAGTTGTTGCATTCCCGCCATCTATGTCTTGAAAGCATATGTATTCAACATGGTGATCTTCAATGTCAACGCTGAAAAATCCTGGCTGTGATCCAGACTCTCAGGTAGATACAATGAGTGACTCTTCACATTTTCTCATCAGTTCTTGACCAGGCCACTGTGTTGGAGAACTTTGAGTCATTTTTCATCCCATACCACCTCCTGGTCAATGACTCTGATGGAGCAAGCAGTTCCTCACATATGTACATTGATTTGACATTGTTCCTCAAGCAGGCCAGAAACATGATCACATCACATCACTACATCTTTTACGGTGAGTGAAGAAGAGGGCCAATGGAGATTTTTTTGGTGACATGATTCAGCTTGGTCAACTTCAGTCCCCCACAAACTTGGTCCCACAATTTGGCAAATCAGCAAATAAGTGGCTCTCTGCCAAGGGTAATGCATTGTTGAAAGATTTTTGGCTCAACAAGTATTGGAACAAAAAAATGTTCCATGCTTTATCCTCTAGTGACAACTAGATTTCACACCTATGCTCTCATGTAATTACCTTTGCCACTGTGCTTTTGAAGGAAGATTGGGGCAATGCACAGTTAACATGTAGTACATATGCAGGTTCATCATGACAACACAAAAATGTTTCAGTTCCATTTGAAGCCTAGTTTTGAATAGATCCTACGGTATATCATACCTTGTCCATATCTCATTGACATCTGAGTTCTAATATGATATAGATGCAGTTAACTATGGTTCAAAGTGGCTGCAAAATTATTGCATGGCCCACATTCACCCTGAGACAACAGCAAATTTTTTGCAGAAGCTTAGCTCAAGTGCTCTTCCTCCGAATGGTCATATAGTTCTCTTAATGAATGTGCTGATCAAGCAAGAGTTGCAGGGCCAAGTGATTGATGAAGGGCAGTTATCCTTTGAAGGGCCTGACCTCATCTCCCACCTTTTCCTCTCCCTCAAAATCCTTCCCTCAATAAGTGAGGTCAATGATTGATACCAAAAGCTTATGCACTTGGAAAAAGAGTTAAAGAAACATGAACCTGCCAATTCACCTTGGTAAAGTTTGTGGCCTCACCAGGCAAAAGAGAAGGGCATTGCAAAAGGGAAGAATAAAGTGAGAGAAGGGGCAGCTGAAGAAAGAATTTATGACACAAAGAACAAGAGGTGGAATATTGCAGTTTTTAGCATGCAAGACATTATAGAGAAGATCAAATGGTCCATAGAGCTGGCTTTTATGCACCCAAGGCTGCTGTTGGTTGTTACTGACATACAGGTTGCTGCACCCATTTGAGGCAACCAACCTGAGGTGAGGCCCATGGTATCTAGGGAAATCTGGAGAAAAGCTCACCATAGTTACTCATCCAAGCAAATCACCACTAATGTTAAAGACTCATACCTAACATCAACAGATGACTGTGGTCCTTTGTGTAAAGGAGGTACTTATGATGGGGATTCATCAAGAGACAAGGACTACTTTGAAGGCAATCAAAAGCCACAAAAAGCACCCACACTAACACCTGAGCATGTTTTTGCGATGTTCCTGAACATGCTCTGTATGTTAATCAATGACTCCAAACAACAGAATCAGTGTGGGTGCTCATGATATGGAACTTTCTTACAAAAGCCATTACAATCTGACCCTGGAGAATGCCAATGGAACAGAAAACCCAAGCTTGTTCTCCTTGAAGAAGCTCTGTGCTGAAATGGCTCTAGTGATGGCGCCATCACCTGGAAATCTCCCTGTGCCATTTGCAAAATAACAGTCAGCTTGGATTGTGACAATGTCACACTTGCTATCAGCCTTCAGACAAAGTCATACATACTATCCTCTCAACCATGGTGCTGGTTTGTCATAGTCATCTCCATCTACTATTTTGACCTTTGTGTCCACCAGTTTGACCATTCAGGCAGTCAAATGTCTGTCCCACTCAATTTCCATCACAACATTGCAGAGTTCTTCCAGGTCATCCATGCCCTTGCTTATGCCAATTGCTGCCTCCTCGGGTTCGATCCAACACTGAACTTGCACTTCTATCCCTCCATTCATCCTTCCAATTGCCCTCAATTTATAGGCACTGTTATAATCAGAATCATCACCTACAATGTCATCTGCATCTTATGGACATCAAATGAATTTATTGGACACAGCACTTACTGTCTCTGCATTTGTGCCCTTGATCAACTTGAAATTACAGGGGATGATGACTATGTGGTGAAGGATAGCTGGGTCAACACTGTGTGGGTTGACCACAAGAGCTCTATCCTTAAGCACATTGCTGGTGTAAACAGTGTATCAGAACTTATCGCCAGTTGGACTGTCCAATATGAGAAGCATGATGATTGTACTTTGCATAACAGGCTGGCAGGGTGGGAATGTTGATCAAATCTAAGGATCATGCTGCACATTCACTGGCGTCTGTTGATGAAACTTGTGGGTTATGTGCTTTCGACATCCCAATTGAGAAAGGAGTTGATTTGTGGGTTGATAAATGGGATGGAGGGTAAGTTATGAGTCATGTTGACCTACTCTCTTCTTCCCATACTAACTGCTAGTCAGTTCATTTAAAGCTCATCACAGAGAAAGGGATTTTACACAGAGATATTAGCCCCAATAATTTGCTGTTCAGGGGAACTGGCATTATTCAGCCATTGATGATTATTGATTTCAACTATGCAGTGTGCTTAGGCCAGATGACTCGTTGACCAAGAGGAACAGTATATATGAAAAAGAAAATTTCTTCGTCCATGCATGCTGACCAACTGACAGGGTATACTACCATTCATGTTGTTATCTGTTATGTACAAGGTTGTTGTCATGAGGACTCCTGAAGACAAAATAATTAGTGTTTAAAAGTCTGGTCCAGTCCAGTCTTTTTGCCTTTTTTGGAAGGACTGGTCCTCATTAGCAAAACCAAGATTTTGCCATAGTACTCATAGTGCTCATAGTAGTCATAGTATTCTCATAGATAACATAGTATTTTCATAGATAACTCATAGTATTCATAGTTTCATAGTAGCCATAGTATTCAAAGTATATTCATAGTGTTCATAGTGTTTATAGTGCTCATAGTACATCCTAATCCTAATC
>JBBPMW010000774.1:0-14323 GCA_038090535.1 Tylopilus alboater | reverse complement strand
GATATAACTGGATAGAGTATCAATAGTGCAATCTAATGTAGAAACGTACGTTCAAGTCCAACACACCCCCTCAGCGTGACACCAAAGACAGAGCAAGACGATGATCAGTGAAGGCACGGCGATCGAGCGATTTGGTCAAGGTGTCCGCAACATTGCGATAGGTGGGAGTCCAGCGCAATTCGAAGGCTCCGCGAGCAACGTGCTCCCGTATGAAATGAAAGCGGGCACCGATGTGGCGCGTTTGGGTACGATTACTGGGCGTCACCGCTAAGGAAATGGCTGCGGTGTTATCAGCGTGGATGCGAAGTGGAAGAGATACCGAGTGATGCAAGGAACGAAGAAATGACTTTAGCCAAAGTCCCTCCTGTGCACAGGCGGAGAGGGCCATATACTCAGCCTCCGCAGTGGAAAGTGCGTGAGTAACCTGCTTCTTGGATGCATGCGCCACAGGACCCCCATAGAAAAACCAGACGTAGCCCGTTACGGACATCCGGTCGCATGGATCCGCAGCCCAGTCAGAGTCGCAGAAAGCGTGAGGAGAGAGATCGACCTTCGAGTCCCCGAAGTGGATATGAAGAGTTTGAGTGCCCCGCAGGTACCGAACTACGCGCTTCGCAGCCGCAAAGTGACGCGCCTCAGGTTGAGCGCATTGTTGGGCGAGACGTTGGACGGCAAAGGCGATATCAGGCCGGCTGCAGGTCGAGAGATAGATCAATTCCCCGACGATCTTTCGGTACGCGTGTCCCAAGTCCTCCACCTCCGGAAAGGCCTCACCATTGCGACCAAACGGGTGGTGATGGTCCATGGGTGTCGAGACGACATTCGCCTCGGATAGCCCATACTCGTCACAGAGATAGCGGATGTAGGCCTCCTGATGAATCCATACCTCGCGTGTCTCCCGATTACGCTCAATCTCGACCCCAAGATACAGGGACACGGGCCCCATGTCACTGATCCCAAACCGATCCTTGATCTTCTCCTTCACCCAGTTGAGAAACGCCCGGTTGTTGCTCCCACCAAGCCCATCGTCTATGTGCCACGCAATGATGCAAATTATACGGCGACCATCAGAGAGCGCCTCATCATAGACGAAGACAGCAAGGTCCACCTTGTTTTTGACGAAGCCGAGAGCGTGCAGCACGGAAGAAAGGAGTTCATACCAGTCCAGGGCTGCCTGCTTAAGACCGTAGATCGAACGGAGTAAGTGACAGACAAGCAGCGCTCCCGCAGGACTATACTGCTCGAATCCTCTGGGCTGCTTCATGTAGATATCCTCCTTCAGCATGCCGTGCAGAAACGCACGCTTGGCGTCAAAGCAGTCAAGTTCCCAGTCTAGCATGGCAGCTAAGGCAACAAGCACCTTGATCGAGGCTTGACGAGCAACCGGCGCATACGTTCGATGGAAGTCTATTCCCGGCACCTGCGAGAAACCCTGCGCCACCAGACGAGCCTTGAATCGAGCACCCCCCTTCTGATCATTGGTTTTAAATTCAAACACCCAACGGTTCCCGACAAGCTTCCGACCGGAAGGGGGGCTCAACCAGTTCCCAAACCTTCATCTCACTCATCAGCCCGAGCTCCGTCTGCATGGCCTGAAGCCAGTCATCACGGTCTGACCGCTTCACAGCCTCGTCGTAGGTTGCAGGAGGGACTCCCATGTCGTAGTCAGGATCGGCAGGATTGCGACGACGATCGCTTCGGATGGACAAATGAGCTTGCTCGGTGAGGATCAGGTTGACTTGCCCGCCTGGAACCGGATCAACGTGATCCTCGTCAGCCTGCAGAGCGTCAGCGACCTCGAGCATGGCCACAAACATGGCTGCCTCAGAGGAATCACTATCATGGTGCCGGAGCCCCGCCCTCGCAGCCCGAAGCGCATCCAGGCGCTCTCGCTGACGATGCATGTCTGCCGCATACCCGGCGCCTTTTTCGGTGAGTACGCGGTTCCGAGTTGAACGCCGCGGTCCCGGGGGATCTTCAGCCTCGAGTGGGGAAAGAGAGGGCATGGGAGAATCTGAGGAAGTGGTGTCCAATGGGATGCTAGCGACAACGGAGGAAGAACGCGCAGTTCCTGAGTTCTCGTCGACAACACCCCCTGAGCCTGAGGGTGTGCCAGCGACTACCGGCAAAGACGCCTTGGAGACCGCAAGAGGTGGTGGCGCAAGTCGCAGCATCTCCGAGCCGTCACGAGGACGAAGAACAGATTCTTCGTCGAAAATGACGTCGCGAGCATTGAAGAACGAGCCCGTCCGAACATCGCGCAAACGCCAGCCTTTGACGGCATCAGGGTAGCCGAGAAAGATGGCTTCACGTGAGTGTGGACTGTTCTTGGTGCGCAACTCGACAGGAATGCGAGCGAAGCAACGTGCACCAAATACACGAAGATGGGACAAGTCGGGCTTCTTGCCATGCAGCGCTTCAAATGGTGTCTTAGTGCCTGGCAGCGCTCGAGAAGGGGAAAGGTTCCACAAATACGCGACATAGAGAACGGCCTCTCCGTAATACCCGGCCGACAAGCGCGCCTGCGTGAGTGCGGCAAGGGCACGGCCTTCGAGGGTGCGAATAGCCCTCTCAGCTCGACCATTCTGTTGATGCGCATAGGGCACGGACTTGCGGTGTTCAATTCCCCGCTCTCGCAGATGCTGCTCGAACTCCGCACTGATGTACTCCCCTCCATTATCGCTCTGCAAAGCTACGGCTCGATGGCCGAACTTGTTCTCCCATCGGGCCAAGAGTATTTTCCACGCGTCCAACGCTTGATCCCTCGTAGCCAGTAGCTGCACATTGAGAACATGGGTGTGATCGTCAAGAAACACTATAAAATAGCGCTTCCCATGAAGCGTTGCCGTAGGAAAAGGCCCGCAAATGTCAGTGTGTACAAGCTCGAGGAAACGAGAGGCTGGTGGAGTTGCCGAAAGCGGGAAAGGACGATGAGGGTGCTTTGCAACGATGCACGATTCACAGCGGGATTGTGGCAGAGAAGCCTCGAGTTCAACGCCGGAAGTCACAGAGGGAACGACACGCGCCAGATCTCCGCCAAGGTGACCGAGACGAGCATGCCAGAGATCCCATGTGCGCTTACTAGGAGTGAATGCGACGAAAGGCGCTGTAGCTGGCTCAATGGTGGACGGACGAAGAAATTCGATGGACAGTTGGCAAAGGTTATTCTTCATCGGAACGCTCCCGAGATGTTCATTGGTGTGGTAAAGTTCGCAACGACTTGGATTCCCCTTGAATCGAAGCTCCCAACCCGCCGCCGCCATCCGTCCAACCGACAGAAGATTCACCATCGCACCAGGCGCATACAGACAGTTCGATAGGCGCAAACGAATCTGCTTCTCTCCGAGCGTAAGCAATGCCAAGCAATCTCCCCGTCCTTCAGTTTCGAGCGTCCCATGATTCGCCGTCTTCATTCGTACGCTTCGATCACCAACGTACGACCAAAAATAGCCACGGTCATGGATGAGGTGACTCGTTGCACCGGAATCGAGGATGGCCGAAATGGTTGTGTGACAAAGCGCTGCCACTTCGGATGAGGCATCGTCCATTACCGCACAGGAGAGCTCACGAAAGCGATCATCTATGGCACTGGCCACTGTTTCAGCAGAAACGGTGGGGGTTGCAACCACTGCAGTGGGTGCGGTTAACGAGGTTGCCTGCTGCTCCTTCTTCTCCCTCTTAGCTTTCTGCCAAGGCGCCTGACCTTCCATGCCACCCCCTATCCCGTAGCAGTGCGCCGTGTCATGATCACTGCGCTTGCGTGTAGCGCAACCCTGCGTTGCGCAATACGTGCCGCTCGGGTTGTTCTTGGTCTTTCGCAGACCAGTCACCGGATTGAGGTTTCCCCCCCTAGGATTCTGCGCAACATTCGCGTACTCCGATCCAGGCCCTGGAAGGCCGGACTCGTTGAGCATCTGAGTGGCCTCACTGACGATGGTGGAAGCGGCGTCCTGAAAGGTGTAGGGGCGAATCGTTGTTGTGCTGCGTATCAGAGCAAGGAAGGGATTCATCGAGCCGAAACGCGATGCTGTGGAGGTCTGCCCTATGGGAGGCGCCGACGCCGTGCTCATTCTCCTCGTATGTGCATTGAGATCTGTCCCGTCCATATTTAGCGTTGTCTCATACGCCTGTACTGCCTGAATGTTGCGCTGCATCTCCAACTCGATGGTTTTGCGCACAAGTGGCCATAGTCCACAGGAAGGCAGACCGCGCAAAAGTGCATAGATTGCATCACCATCTGATGGCCTGACACCCATCCGTGCTAGACGCTCATTAGCCGCGGTATGCGCTGCCACGTATTTTTCCGCGTCGGCTGCTCCGTGCATTTTTAGACTGGCAATTTGACTTCGGATGGTGAATTGAAGAGAGATGTCGCTGCGGTCGTAGAGATTGGCTAATAAGGTCCAGATCTCCCGCGCGGTGATAGAGATGTCATCTGGGATGATAGAGAGGACGGTGGAGCTGACTTTTCGCAGAATGATGGATTTCGCTAGTCCGTCATCCTTGATCCACGTTTGTATCTCCTCTTTTTCGAACACCGAGGGTCTGCTTGGGATAATTGGTCGCGGCATTTCTACCGCGAACCTAACAAAGTCGGAGGGGTCGGTTCCATTGCTGACGTGATTATACACCCCCTCACCCAAGAGAAGATGTTCCGTTTGTCGGCGCCACTCGTAGTAGTTCTCTGTTCCTGTTAACTCCGGAACGTTTTCAAATTTTCCCATGATGCGCAGATCCCGAAATGCGCGAGTTCTTTGAGCTCCTGATCACTCAGATGGATCTTTGATAGAGGCTGTGTCTTGGTTCTTCGTGATTCGAGCTGCCTAGTGGGCGAGCTCGGGGCTCATAACCTAAAGGAACCTATGACACAAAATGACTCAGCCCGTGGATGTAGACGGCTAATATTGACAATCTACCTATGACACAAAATGACTAAGGTAGTTGTCAGTGATGTTCGACAAGCAAAATGGATGGATGCATACCTCAGCCCGTGGATGTAGACGGCTGAGGATGCTCCATCCGATACAAGGAATCTACGTTGACAAGTCACGTGCGATAACAAATAATGAATAACAAACGGCGCTTTGGTGGCGCGCTGCAATAACAAGATAGCGTAGCATAGCAAGATATAACTGGATAGAGTATCAATAGTGCAATCTAATGTAGAAACGTACGTTCAAGTCCAACAGAAGCTATTGGGGATGTTCGAGATAGTGACAGAGCATCGTTCGACGAGTGGGTTCCGTTCATCCATGTAGGTCTTTAGATATTCTGGGGGTTCTATGTGTTCTTGTACAGTTACAGTATCGCATGCCTCGTCATGTCCATTGTTAATTTTGTGCTGACCCCTACAACTATGGCTGGAGTGCCGTCCATTGATAGATTGACCTGCTCGATCACGCCCTCATATTGAAGTGTATTATTATTTCGACGATAGTTATGACTGCAATGCTCGATCACGTTTGGACATTCAAACAAGTCTCGCAAACGTAGTATCGGCTTTCGCTGGCTCAGGGTCTTGTTTGCGTCGCTGGAAGTGTATATATACATGCTGGGACTCCAGGTATACAACGAATATCACGCATCCCAGTACAATGACGTGCACATGCACTTCCGTGGCACTTGGGGCCCATGCTTGTCATGATTCATCCCAGGGCCTCCCAATCGACACGAATTTCGGATATCTCTGGGTACTTGCACCAAGATTCTAAATGCGTCCGCCATCTGGGTGCGACACGCATCCTTTGAAGGGACAAAAGAAAGAAAGAAAATAAATGAATTGTCTACTCCTAGTAGCAATAAATACACGCTCAAACTCCGAGTCGTCGCGACTGACCACTCGAGGTATTCAGCACCAACTTGAACATAAGGGCATCGACCATGGACTATGCCACAAGGGATGTCGTCCACCGCACGCCTCTACGGACCCCGAACTTCTGCTCCGGCTTCCCCTTTCCATTGCGGACCGTGTGGTCACAAATTCCAATCGTCGTCGAAAGAGCCTGAGGATGCGGCAGCGGCCCGGGCAGCCCCCTCGCCACGCTCGACACTGGCCACGCTGACCGCTTATCCCAGTAAACGTAACCCCGTTTTACAACACTGGTCTCCTCTGGTTCAACAACCACCTCTTTGTCGTATCTAACAGTAAAATCAAGGAACTCGACGCACTGCATCGACAGCCTTGCAATGGCCAGTCTCCAACACCGGTGACTACTCGTGCATTGCCCTACCAAAGCACGCGAGTTTCATCGCATATTCTACAAAGCGTACTGTCACGCTTTGGAACCCGTCGACATATTCTCAGCTCGCTCTCATCGAACATCCTCAAGTTATACGTTCAATCTCAATCTCACCAGACGACAAGTCAATTGCCATTGGTGGAAGGACGGGAAAGTCTCCATCAAAAGTCTATCTCGCATCTCTGTGAGTAGCGTGTTTCGTTAGACGGTGCCGTAGCTGATTAGTCGTCTTGCTCCGATCATGTCCCCGCATAGAATCCAATTCCACCCCCACTTTCCGCGAGCTAGACTTTCAGATCGACAACGCTGTCCTCGATTTATGGAAGCAAGATCAGCTCACAAACGCAGAGGCGTTGTTGACCGTGGTAATCACCACGTCTCAGAATCCAACCCACCAACTACTCGCTAGTCGAGCTCTCGTCCGCGCACGTTTGGGAAGGTGGGACACAGCACTTGCCGACGCAGAAATGGTGTGCTCCACTCCACTCCCAACTGGCCCTCGCTAATTTACACCTAAGGCCATCGATATTCAGCCGTCCGTCACCGGCTACATCGCAAAGAGTATAGCCCATGTCGGCAATGGAGAAAGGAGCAAAGGCTATCGGGCTTGCGACATCGCGTTCGAGCACCTTCACTCACCTCACGTTACATTTCTCATTCTAACCAAGGTCCGTACTCTCCAACTTGGGCGCCCCTCGGTTCCTCAGTCCTTAGGCCATCATCGTGTTCATGGCCGGAGAGCGCGTCGATGCAATATCGCGCATGGACGACCTCATCGTTATGGTCTTCTTCAACTCAATATGCTATGCTGTTCAGGCATGTGCATGACTTGCTACCATGCAGCGAATCACCACTGATGTTCTCAACAGGCCTACATGTACCTTTTCGTCGGAAATTTGCGTATGGAGAGCAGCAACTACGAGGGTGCAATACAGTCGTCCGAGCATGCACAAGCCAAACTACGACCTACAGGAGGGTTGCTGCGGAGGGTCTGATCACCGTTTGGGTGGAGGAGATCACGCCGACAATATTGGACAAGTTGATAGGCAGCGTACGTGTACGTCCAACGCGTTCCCTACTCACCCACCCATGTGTCCATTCCAGCATCGTCCCCAACGCCACGATATCACTTTCTAAACAACCGACCGAACAATTTCTTCTTACCCTGCGCCCCTACTACTCGTCCACATACTTGACCCGAAGCGACCCATGTCGCGGCTCGTTCTCCACACGATCGCCGCGCCATCGAGGATGGTTATCCTAGCAGAGGCTGTCCGCGTTATCCATGTATTAATGTCTGCTCGTGCGTGCCAATACATGCTGTTCCAGGGCTGTACCTGGATCTTCTCTTCCATTTCCCCCTTGATCGTGAAACCTGGCAAGTGTGCCATGTACAATATGCACGGGTTGTCCAGTGATCGATCAATCGATGTTGAATAGTGAGTGATTCGGTGGGATGTCAGACACAACAGTTGCAAGCAGACTTTGCCGGGTTGTGTCGGACGCGTTCTCTTTCGAATGGAGGTTCGCCGGAGTACCCATGAGAGGCGAGCTCCTTCCGTCTTGGATTGGGTCCGAGCACGAGATGGGCACAGGGCTCGAGCACGCATGCACAGGACGTCCGCCCATATTTGCTGAACCATCGACTCGGACATAGCATTCTTTACGTGCGCCTACCTTGCTTGCTGTTCAAGAAGGGTTCGACGTCTCCGACCCCCCGTTGGATCAAGGTAGTCAGGCTCCCAATGAGTACAATCGGGTTTTTAGCGGAGGGCGAGGTGTCCTCTGTGGCTTGACGAACTCAGTTTGGGCTGAAGGCTTATGTAGAGCTTTCAAGTTGAAGTTTTTATAAGTACGCTGACAAATCGACAAATCGGGATTCGTACCATCTGGCCTTGCACAAGTCGTTCGTTCGGAACACACTTTGCGCGCTGCCATGCACTGCCCTCAGAAGTTGAACTCGACTGCTAATCAAGGACGGGATTTGCTGTGGTGCTGTGGAAGCAAGGTGCTGTGGAAGCAACGGTCTTTAAACGCGTCTCAGGTGGGTCCCTCCGAGTTGCTGCCACATACTTCAACAAGTTTCCCGGTCTGAGCAGTCATGTCCAGTAGATTGGACCCCGGAGGAGAACAACCACTACATGACTCAACGACGTCGCTGTGGACATGGTTCGATTTACTGTGGAGGCGGGTATGGACTTCAATGCGCTCCAGGTGTGTGCCTCACCGCGTACTTCAATAAACCGGTCTCAGCAGTAATGATCAACAGATCAAGCGCTGGAGCAGAACAACCGCAACATGAGTCAATGACCTCGACGTGGTTCGTTTTATTGTGGAGGCGAGTATGGACTTCAACGCGCTCCAGGTAAGTCCCTCGCTGCATACTTCAACCAGGTCCAAGCGGTGATGGCCAGCAGATTGAACATTACTAGTAGACAGGAACGACTACAAGATGAATCAATGACGTCGCCGTCTGATACCCTGACTGTGCGTTTCGTGACCTATATGCCAGTTCGCCAGCTGACTTTCCTGTAGGACAGCATACCAACGCCCGGTGTTTCAGACCCCGACCCCGGGCATGAGCAACCAGTCCAGCCACTGGATAGGCCTTCTTCAGACTCTGCGATGCTCACGGAGGAGAACGAGGAAATGATTATTACGAGTACGAAACTCGTTTCTCTACACAGGTTTGCAAGCATTGCTAATAACAACGTAGGTATCCTAGCGAAAGATGTCGCTCGTGGCCTCAGACGAGTCCCCGCTGGGTTTTACACCGCGGTGCATCACAGCGACCTTGAATGGAGAACCGAAAATAAGCCTTCGTCCGTAACTTATGATGTCGTCGAATGGACTGGCCTGATCCCAATGTGAGATCCCCATTCTCCAAATAGGGACAGTCCTGACAGAGCTTGCAGCCCGACAACTCTGTCAGCTACCGTTCATCTTGAGATCTATGCGTCGTTTGAGTTCCAGCCCATGCTGGGTGCAGGGGAGCAGCTGCGAAAGTTGACAGTTACCGTGGAACAACTATTGGATCGCAGTGAAAAGGACGTTCGTGAGTGGGACAGAGTTTTGCACACAGGAGTGTGGGTACTCACGGCATGACAGCATTTACCCTATTCCCGAAGGATGGGGACGTTGTATCCCCGTGTTCATCCATCTTAGTCACTGTCAGACGGCGGAAGTGCAAGAGCAGTGATCCATCAGCATCGACGGCCCTTAACCCTTATTGCGTAAGTGGGCGACTGTATCAATTCAATCCTCGTTAATCAGCGTACGTCCATAGTCAACCACAGAATCCCGAGGCGAGCTAGAAGACGCAACAAACCAAGGCCACAGCGCTCTCTCGCGTTACCGAAAACACGGGGAAAAGCGGGATCTAGAGCATTCTATCAAAGAGTTTGAGCGGTCGCTCCGTATTTGTCCAGTGGACCATCCTTGTCATGCAGCGGCTCAGTCGAACCTGGCAATGGCAAAATTCATCCTCTGTCAGATTGAGGACACGGATACCCTTCTCCCCCTTAACTTGTACCGCAATGCACTTGGCGCGCGTCCTGTCGGGCACTTCGATCGTCCTTCCACGCTAATCCAGCTGGCTGCGGTGCATTTTGCGCGATTGGAGAAGTTGAGGAATGAAGTCGAGGGAGCACTTGCTGAAGGATTGCTGCGGGAGGCGATGGAGCTCAGCTCTGGAGACAGTCATGAACACCGAGCTGCAACGTTCATGCTTCAACTGCATGCCGGACATCGAGTGGGCCCTGCGCAGCCGGATGGCCAATCTTTCGTGGAGCAGGATTCAACGTTACACTTAACGGACGAGGACCTACGGATTTTAAGTGTCCGGTTGTTGCAGCGCTTCGAACGCTTCGGTGGTCTAGCGGACCTAGAACAGGCGATCGGAATTTTGAAGGAATTCGTCAGGTCTACTTCAGTTTGGGATGACCGGTGCAATGTGGGACTAGGGAATCTTGGGGTGGCGTTACTGCATCGATTCAGGCGTCTCGGAGAGCTGGATGACCTGGAGGATGCAATCTCGACGCTCAGAGATGCTGTTGACCTCATTCCTCATGGTCGCCCTCACAAGCCCACATGTCTTGACAACCTCGGCAACTCCTTGCTTGCTCGTTTCCAGCGCCTTGGGGAGCTTCATGACCTGGAGGATGCAATTTCGACAATCAGGGATGCTGTTGACCTGACTCCTCATGGTCATCCTGACAAGCCTCGTTGTCTTAATAACCTCGGCAACTCCTTGTTTACTCGTTTCCAGCGCCTCGGGGAGATGAGTGACCTGGAGGATGCAATTTCGAGGCAGAGGGATGCTGTTTCCTTCACTCCTCATGGTCACCCTCACAAGCCCACCTGTCTTAACAACCTCGGCAGCTCCTTTGGAACTCGTTTCGAGTGCCTTGGGGAGCTAAGTGACTTGGAGAATGCAATTTCGATGCTCAGGGATGCCGTTGACCTGACTCCTCACGGTCATCCTGACAGGCCTAGTCATCTTAACAACCTTGGCAGCTTCTTCTTTACTCGCTTCCAGCGCCTTGGGGAGCTGAGTGATCTCATGCACGCAATTTCCACACTCAGGGATGCCGTGGACCTCACTCCTCATCGTCATCCCGAGAAGGCTCGCCGTCTTAACAACCTTGGCAGCTCCTTCCGAACTCGTTTCGAGCACCTCGGGGAGTTGGGTGACTTGGAGGATGCAATTTCGATGCTCAGGGATGCTGTTGACCTGACTCCTCATGGTCATCCTGACAAGCCTGCGTATCTTAACAACCTCGGGAACTTTTTCAGGAATCGTTTCGAACGCCTTGGGGAGCTCAGTGACCTGGAGGTTGCAATTTCAACACTCAAGGACGCTGTTAACCTCACTCCTCATGCTCATGTTGACAAGCCTGCCTGTCTGAGCAACCTCAGCGACTCCTTCAGAACTCGTTTTCAGCGCCTCGGGGAGTCGAGTGACCTGGAGGATGCAATTTCGACAATCAGGGATGCTATTGACCTCACTCCTCGTGGTCATCCTGACAAGCCTTGTTATCTTAACAACTTTGGTAACTCCCTCTTTACTCGCTTCGAGCGCCTCGGGGAGTTGAGTGACCTGGAGGATGCAATTTCAATGCTTAGGGATGCTGTTAGCCTCACTCCTCACAGTCACCCTCACAAGCCCATCTGTCTTAACAACCTTGGCACCTCTTTCAGAAATCGTTTCGATCGCCTTGGGGAACTGAGTGACCTTGAGCATGCAATTTCGATGCTCGGGGATGCTATTGCCCTCACTCCTCATGGTCATCCTAACAAGCCCGGCTATCTCAGCAACCTCGGCAACTCCTTCGAGACTCGTTTCCAGCGCCTTGGGGAGCTAAGTGACCTCGAGGAGGCGATTTCGAGGCAGAGGGATGCTGTTCACCTCACTCCTCATGGTCACCCCGACAAGCTCAAGTGTCTTAACAACCTTGGCGACTCTTTCACTGCGCGTTTCCAGCACCTTGGAGAGCGCAGTGACCTCGAGCACGCAATTTCCCTATATCTTCTTGCTGCTTTTGCCCCCCTCGGCCCCATTGAGCTTCGCTTTCGTGCATCCCAGAAATGGATATCATGTGCTCGCCGTACCGCCCATCGTTCTCTCCTCCATGCTTATTCTGTTTCCATCAACCTCCTTCCACAACTGGCATGGATTGGCCTCTCTCTTACACACCGCTACTCTGAACTCACACTAGCTGCCGACATGGTGCGCGAGGCAGCAGCAGCAGCGTTGGACTCGGGACTCCCAGAAACCGCGGTAGAGTGGCTAGAGCAAGGACGCTCGATCGTTTGGGGGGACCTATTCCAGCTTCGCAGCTCTTATGATGAGTTGTCGTCTGCTCATCCAAATCATGCACGTAGACTTCGTGAACTGTCTGCCGCTTTAGACCATGCTAGCGCCACTCGCGAAAAGTCTTTGTCCGCACTGTCGGAACTCACTCAAAGTGCAGCGCATTGTGCGCCGGAGTCGTTGCGACAAGAAGCTGACAGACACCGTGGGCTCGCGATCGAGCGAGATAAACTGCTGCAGGAGATCTGCAGGCTGCCAGGCTTCGGCCGATTCCTTCTCCACAAACAATTCTCTCACCTCTGTACTTCAGCACACGCCGGACCGGTCGTCATACTCAACGCTGCAGAAACCCGCTGCGATGCGTTGATTGTTCTTGCCGATGTGGACCATGTAGTTCATGTCCCACTTCCCGCCTTCCCTTTGAGGCGATCAGCTTATCTTCAGAAAAAACTGAAGAGTTTCATACGTCACGCAAGGGAGGGGAAGAGTGTAATGTGGCACGGTGACAGCTGGGAAACCTTCTTAACCCCTTTATGGAAATGCGTCGTCAACCCAGTCCTGGGTGCCTTGGCTATTTCAGTACGTTGTCATGTCAGCCGAGTTCACAGCTAATCCGTTGATCTGTTTCCGAACAGATTCCTGGAGACTTGACACGCATTTTTTGGTGTCCGACTGGCCCCTTCACGTTTCTTCCTATCCATGCAGCTGGTTTCTACGACGCAGAGCATTCACAACCTGGGCACAAAGTATTCGAATTCGTCGTTTCATCATACGTCCCTACTCTTGCCATTCTTGCACCGCCACCCAATCCCGTTATGATGCCTAGCAACAATCTTCGCCTCCTTGTTGTTCGTCAGCCACTGTCAGATGGCCTTTCCACACTTCCAGGTGTCGTCATCGAGTTGAAACACATCAAAGAGGTGATCGGGAATTCGCCTTCAGCATGCACTACCCTTCTGGAATCCTCTGTCGGAACAGTCGAAGAAGTACTTTCCCTGATGAAGGAGGCGGACTGGGTCCATTTCGCATGTCACGGAATCCAAGATCATGTCGATAGTGGTCTTTGTCTCGCCGATCGACGCCGGTTGAAGGTGCGCGACATTATCGCGTTGTCACGTCCCCGTGGTGGGCTCGCCTTTCTCTCTGCATGTCAAACGGCGACAGGCGAGGAGCATCTTTCCGATGAGGCCATCCACATGGCAGCGGGAATGTTGTTTGCCGGTTACGGTGGGACCGTTGCTACGATGTGGTCGATCAGCGATCGCCTTGCGCCTGTTGTGGCAAGGGACGTATACGAGCACCTGTTTCGGAACAACACTCAGCCGGATTATCGGGAGGCTGCACGAGCGCTGCACGAAGCTATTGGGGATGTTCGAGATAGTGGCGGAGCATCGTTCAACGAGTGGGTTCCCTTCATCCATGTAGGTCTTTAAACATCTAGGTGTCTGTACGTCTTCTACGGCATTGTTCGTCATGTAAACGGATAGATTGACTCGCTTAATCTCGTCTTCGTGTCAAGATGTATTATTATCTCGACGATAGTTATGACTTCAAATGGATCTCGCGCCAATGTATTATTAGCTTTGCTGTGCTGGCTCGGGGGCATTGTTTGCATCGTTGCAAAGTATATACGTGCCGTCCAAGGACGCAACGAACATCAGGTATCCCAGTACAACGACGTGCGCGTGCGCTCTTCTGGCACCGGGGCCCCACACGAACGACTGGAGTTGTCCATGCTTGTCACGACTTGACAGTCGATACAAATGATATACAATATACCGGGTACCTGCACCAAGATAAACTTTGTGCGCATCACATCTCGGTGCAACAAACACATCCTTCGAAAGGACAAAAGAAATAAAGAAATAAAATACATAAATGATCTATTGCTAGTAGTAATAAATACACGCGCCTCGAGCTCGTCGCGACCGACCACTCGGGGCATACAGCACCAAAACAAGGTCGTCGGCCATGGACTATGCCGCTAGGGACCGGCTTCCCCTCTTCGTTGCGGGCCGTGCGCTCACCAATTCCAATCGTCGTCGAAAGAGGACGCGGCGGCCTCCTCGCCACGTCCGACCACCACTGGCACGTCTGTCGTACCGCGCGGCTGTCCCTTTGAATCGAGGACCAACACTCCGCCCGCGTGGACCGTCTGTTCCTCGTCGTCGTCCAGCCAGTCCGTCATCGACTTGTAGGACGGGTACGGTCGTGGATCGGCCTCTGACTCGGGTTTGGGCGGTCGTGTGGTCAGAGAGGCCTTGGTCGACAC
>JBBPMW010000773.1:0-14332 GCA_038090535.1 Tylopilus alboater | reverse complement strand
AGGCACAGGAAGTTTCCACAACGATTCTCGGCGCACTACTGGCCCTGAAGCGGCGACAATGACGATAGCGCTGAGTCAAGGGTCTAGAGCTCTTTCTCCGCATGGGGCATGGCTTGTCTGCATAAACCCTCCCCAATTGATTCATCTCGTCTACGTGGGTGTCAGGCATACTTTGAGAATTGGGCTCTACAACGCGTCGGCAGCATTAGCATCATGCCGCCGCTTCTCCGTGTTAATGAAGCGATGCTCAGAATCAGAGACTTCTACGCCCCCTTTGGTTATCGATACTGCACGTGGTTACGGGAACTGACACTTCTGAACAGGTGCTTGGTCAAATCGACATCAAAAGATGCGCGTTTGACAAGACATGATTGCTACATTTGTCTCAGGACCAGGCTCGGAATGGATCTTATGACATGATTTTCCCAAGCGCTCAATTTGCCACCCCCTGGCCGTCCTTTGAACGCGCGACCATGGGTGCGAGCCACATCTCACAGTTGGAGGTGGGAATCTGCTGAGCATTGCCCCAGTCTGCTGTCAAGTTGTTCAAAGATAGTTGGACACATTTCGACAAAAGAATACTTGAGATGGATGTATTTTTTTCAGATGCTATACCGTCTGAGATGATCAGAACTGGACGTGATGGCGTGCTGTGTGTGTGAAGTTGGTGTGGCGTTATTTGGTGGTTGAAGTTGTAAGACTGTCATTGTCAAGCGCACGTCTACTATCTGCATCTTTCACCTACTTCCTTCCTTTTTCTTCTTCTCCACTGACATTTCGCGCGACGTGCCATGTCCAGAGTATGCCACCCCACGCTCGCCTTTGCGCATTCCTGATCCCGTTTCCAGGCACAGTTCTTGAGAGAGTACAAACTCGTCGTCGTCGGTGGTGGTGGTGAGCACCCTTCTTACCCTCTCCGCCATCCTCTCAGAAATCCCCTCCTCAGGTGTCGGGAAATCTGCCCTGACAATTCAGTTCATCCAAAGTCACTTCGTCGACGAGTATGACCCAACCATCGAGGGTACCTTGGTCGTTTTTCTTCTGCAAGCGCGCTTTTCATTCCCACGTTCCTAGATTCGTACCGCAAGCAGTGTGTCATTGATGACGAGGTCGCGCTGCTCGACGTTCTGGACACTGCAGGGCAAGAGGAATACGGGTGCGTTTACCCGGCACTGTTCGCGCCTCTCGATAATAACCAGCGTCTGTCTTGCATAGGGCCATGCGTGAGCAGTATATGCGTACAGGCGAAGGCTTCCTCCTCGTCTATTCTATAACGTCGCGCAACTCGTTCGAGGAAATTAGCACGTTCCACCAACAGATTCTTCGCGTCAAGGACCAAGACTCCTTTCCTGTCATCGTTGTAGCAAACAAGTGTGATCTCGAATATGAACGTCAAGTTGGCATGAATGGTATGCCGACACTTTTTCTCCATCGGAAACTCTTCACTTTACGATGACTTGCTAGAGGGTCGTGACCTTGCCAAACATTTCGGTTGCAAATTTATCGAGACCTCAGCCAAGCAACGCATCAACGTCGACGAGGCATTCAGCAACCTCGTGCGTGAGATTAGGAAATACAACAAGGTAAGTTTACCACTGCGATGACATCTCACATCGTGCCTGACGTGAAACGTAGGAGCAACAAACCGGGCGCCCCGTGATGGCCAACTCAAACGCGGGTGGACCCGGTGTGTATGGTAATGCCAAGGACTCGGGCGAGGGTGACCATGGTGGATGCTGTGGTGGTTGCGTGGTCGTCTGATATCTCGGAACCTTTTGAAATCATTTCCCTTTCTCTTACAGTGTTTTTCTAGCTACTATGACTTCTAACCTGTTTCTCTTGCTTTGGGATTTTGTATATGCCAGACAGTCGCCCTTGTTAGAGGTTCGCACTTCATCCTCTTCAACTCCCGGTTATGCAGGATTGAACTTGTACATATAGCTTACAAGAGGGTTTCAAGATGTACGCACTCGAGGGGCGCTTCGAGGTAGCAGATTGAGTGGGAAGAGGAGGGTAACCCCAACGAACGACGAGTCTCAGTAAGAAACGGATCGAGAATGCAGTCCATGTAATCATAATCGTGGTTCAAAGCTTAGTGCGCGTGATGCTGTGGAGTCCAGGAACTTGCTGTGCAAATTCAATTTTGCTCTTTCGGCGCTCATATCATGATCTGGTTTGCATTGTTGGTGATCAAAATACGGCGAGGACCCCGAGGAGCTCCATAATTGCGCCCACAGTGTGACAGTCACGGTGCAGTTCCATATGATACTGCCAGTGTAGTCTTGCACTATCTCTTGATGCGGCCTATCACAGGGTGCATCATCTTCTAATCTGGATAGACAGCCCCGGTAATATGTACATACCAGTATCAATCCCTCATTGTTCTCGCTGTCAGCTAGTACGTACCTACACTTTGTTAATGAAGTCTGTGTGACCAACTGTGACGATTCATATGCGTGACTGCCGAAAAACAATATGACCCGCTGAAGAAGTTATAATTCTCGATATGGTAACTTAGATAGTGTTCCGTTTTGCCACAAACGGTCGCCTCTCTTTGGTTCGCCACTCTAGTAGAACTTGTCTTCCACGAAGTGCACGGTGAGATGTTGGTGGTTAAAACGTTAACGGATTCAGGAGGTTGCTTACCTGCGTCCACGAGCATACAAGATAGGTCTCCTATAGGAAAGCGGGCATCCTTTTCGATCGGAAACGTGCGATTTATTTGACCGCAAGCTATGCGGCGGAACACCGTGAAAAAGGCAATCAGCAACACCTGGTCTGAAAGCAGGCTTGGTTTCCCCGTATGGGGGGTTGCCACGTATGTGGTCCGTTGCGTGTCATATCATTCAAGTAAGTAATTGGCTTGTTCCCTCATTCAAATATTCACATTTAGGTTGTATCAATGTGTGATGAAACGGACACCCCGCATGGTCGTCTCCAGTGCAGGCGTCAATTCATCCAAGTGGACGATGAGAAGGGAAATGCACAATTTGCGTCAGGGAAGAAAGACGGGAGACGAGTGGATGCGATTAGTAAGACTTTGATTTCATCCGACGGATCCTGAGTGCACAGGAAAAGGCAGTTTGAGGTCAAGCGGAGCTTGCGCCACAAAGCAGCCAAGTTAATAAGACCGGGACCGCTGGAGGAAGTTTTTGTTTCTTCTCTCCCCGGCGGTTGACTGAGTACCACTGGGATCCGAGTCCAATCTGTCGAGCGAGCAAAGGATGTCGTTCGTAAACGGTACCGTGTCCCAGCTAGCTGGGCTACAGACATCCAAGGTAGGCCGTCTACTGGGATGTTTCTACCCTTCCCTTTCCTCGGATGCCCTAACTCGGGTTAATGGCGTTGACAGTATTTCAATAGTATGTCTTTTTTTTTCTTGGCATCGAGTGTTTACATATGGGCGACCCCCAGTTGCTGGCATGGCGATTCTGGTAAGGAAGGTCTACCTGAGGGGTGGACTTTTTTGTGATTCAATTGGACTGCTGGTAGACCTTCGACTATGTGATTACCCTGGAGGACGAAGTACGTGGACACGATGGAATTGTCATCGATGTGTTAATCGTTTGTTAGGCACGATGGGTGTGGGGCCGCAGCTGGGATGTGACACGACTCATCTTTACTGTATCAAGATATCTACCATTCGCTGGCGCGGGGATGACTGCATATGGTAGGCGTGCCATGGCGAGATTATTATTATTTTTGCTGAAGACGCTGCACGGGAAGAGGCACTGCGTACAAACTCAGAGGTATGGCCAATGCATGATCGAATATGGTGGTGTTGGTAATCCCATTGTCCTGATAGCCCTGTGGACCTAGTTCAGGACAGAGCGCTCCGGGTGGGTGGATGCGTCGTTGACGTCTTGAGGATGCTCAATTGACACCTCTTTTCGCCAGTCGTTCATATTCTGGGTATCCTCGCTGCGGAAGGTCCGTCCCTCACTTCCCTCCACGAGCAGTGCATGAATGTCGTTGGTCACCTAGTGCTCTTGATTCTGCGCACGTACGCGTTCTGGCAAGGCGATAAACGGGTGTTATACGGCCTTCTTGCATATGCTGGTGTGAGTCGTCTCGTCTTCGTTATATATCTTTTGAGTTCGCTCGAGCAGACGACGACGTGACTTAGGTGACGATCGCAGGGGCTATCGGGATCGGCGTCGTATCAACGCAGCTTGTCCCTGGAAGTAAGTCTCGAGCTACGTCAACTGTTATTCTCTAGACTCATCTGTCCGGTGCACAGCACCATCTCCTCCGGGTTGCTATCTGACCGCCGGTCGAAATAATACTTTGGCACTTCTGTTCTTATTGGTTTTCGAAACGGGTAAGTAGCCTATCGTATCGATTCGTCACTGTCTATGCTGATTTATTTCAGTGATATTGTTTTTAATGGTCTATAAGCATTTTCGTTCCTATCGTGATGCGAAGATGTCCATCGTGTACACAATCTATCGAGATGGCATATTTTATATCGTTTGCATCATACGTGAGAGAAAATTTCATGCCCATAGACGCGTAGCTTACCTTGAAGCGCAGTGATATCACTCGCCAACACGATCGTCGACGGTGCACTTCCGGTATATATTTCTCTTCCGCGGCACGCATCCAGAAAATGTTAACGAGAAGGATTGTTTTCAGTTCCAATTAAGCGACCTCATGGACTTGTGCGCGACATTACGTTTTAACGTCTTTGCTTCGCCGAAGCTCTGACGATGGTTGTTTCACCTGCAGACCCCAGATCACCCTCCACAGCGTGCTTGCGTCACGCATCATGTTCAACCTACGCAAGAGATCCCATGATCTACAGAAACTGGGGGCGACGGACCCTGTCATGCTCACCGAGATCGCATACAACACACCCTCAGGCTTACAGTCAACTAGATCAGGGTCGCGGGATATCGACGTCGATAGAGACATTGAGTTGGCAAGGTTTGAATCCCATCGGGATTCGGACTCTAGTATGCCACTCGAGGGTGTAATAGGACGTGATTTGTGATCACCAATATCTCGCATCCCCACGACATCTCTTGACGCCCTCGATGCTCTCAACTCGACATTCAACCCACCCGCTGGCGCCCTCGCATTTAGACTAGTTACAAAGATCTGTACGATACTATATATCTCTGCCACACCCGTAAAGATAGCTAGAGTTCTTTCTTGTACCCGTATGTCGTAGTTCCATATATATAGAGCGTGGTCCAGTTCTGCTCGTCCGGGGTCCGTCTGAGTGTTTCCCGCCGTCGGCCACTGCAGGCATGAATATAAACCTGTACCAAAACTTTTCTGTATTTCCAGAAACGCTCACATCCGCGCCATCTCATTGAACGTGTCCACCATCTTCATCGCATTCAATCTGTCGGTCCGTAAACGCCACGCCCATCTACGCAGGATTGACTCGCGCGAGCGGCACGCTCTCTGGTTCCCCGACTGGGCTTTGCCTCCGCCTTATTCCAGTTCTCGATCCCGCTCCCGCGCACGCGCAACACGCTCATGTTGTCCTAGAGCGCGTTCGCGAGCGTGAAGAGACGGGCGCAGTGTCCATCCATCCACCACGTATTCGGGTACGCATACAACCCCGTCGTACGACCCCGCCAGCCCAGTCTCGTCCGTCTTGCGTGCCCACGAGACGTCCCATTTGAACGTTGCGTCCCCTTCCCCGTCGCCGTCGCCGTCGCCATCGTCCTTGTCCGGATCTGGATCAGAGTCAAACGCCCACCCGTACGGCATGGGTGGCCCGACGGATGTCATGATGAAGCTATCACGAAAATCTCGTCGTATTCATCGGGCAGTTGGACACCATGTCTCGCGACGTAATCCCACCAACATGGTGCGATCACCTACCGCACGCACGTGGTGAGAGTCTAGACGATGCACCATTTATCGAAACCCAAGGGGGAGCTCGTCGGTAATGCTGTCTATACTTTGCAACGGCTTCGTCGAGCATTTTGCGTGCCTGTGCGCGTTTCACGACCCATGCTCCCTCCAGCCTCGGCGTCGCGGATGAGTTGGAAGAAGGGGCGGGGAGCGTTGGGATTGAGCTGTCCGGGGTGAGCGTGTGCTTGCCGAGGGGATGTCTGTCCTGCGATCGTCCGGACGCGGGCGCCTACTCGGAGAACCAACGAAGTCGTCCAGATGGCGTGCCAAGGGCGGGTGGACGAGGGTACGGACGGCGATGAGGAGAATGGCTGTGGTGGATCTCTGTGAGATGGTCCTGCGCAGCCTTATCCAGCCCCGCATCCTGTTCGAGTGGGCGAAGGAGGAAGCAGGAAGGAGACAAGAGGGTTATGGAGGAACATTCCTGACCGTAGCAACGTTTGTTCGTTTCACCCTACATGAAACTTGGAAAAGGGAAGACGGCGTTGTTGATAATCGATAACCCGTTGGCCGAGTCAGATTCGATTGCGTTTCTGCCATGTCCCACGCTCAGAGTCAGAGAGGCCCGCCTCCTAGGATTCATGTCGTTTTTTGCAACATAATTTGCAGGGGACATTGAAAGGGTACCATCACCATAGTAATGAACTCGGCGTCCGCGGTCATCGAAATAATGCTTCCAGATCCTAGTCGAGAGTGCCGCGTGTCTGTCATTCATCATCGACCGGGGCCCTTGCAGCGAGCTGCATTGCGGTATCTCCAATACCACCGATTTGTCAACGCGACGAGGGCACGGCGCCCGCAACGATTCCCATGAGCACGGCAGGGTCCAACATGCTTCTCTATACACCATTAGAATGTGCGTGCAAAATATTTTGCTCTGCATTGAGGTAGCTGGCACCATAGGATAGAACGAAAGCAGGCTGATCAATCAACATAATTGCTACTCATGCCCCTTGCGAACGATCTTTCTCGGGCACTGGTCGCAAGGTTGGTCGTTAGCCGAGCGTCGATCCAGAGGTGACAGCTCACATGACGGTCTAGACAGGTCTTCCTCGTTGACAGCTCTTATCGACTGAATTCCGAGGTCATAAGTTCCCGACACGCCACTGTTGCCTCCCAACATGGAAATACCGACAGTTCGGATCCGCTGACGAAACATGGAAATCTGATGCTGCACCAATTCGCCAGTGTTTGTCAGGATGAAACCGCCAAAAGGGATCTGTCACAGGCACGTATCAGCATCGACGCGTGTGGGATTGCTCGCATCGCGGCAGGAGAGGCGCGACATACAAAGACATCCTCCCAGCCGCCGTCGTTCCGCTTGAAATACAAGCGGTGCTGCCAGAGGTCGGTCGTGACGGGGCCGTCCGTCTGCAGGTTGACGTAGTAGGAATTCCTCGTCCGAGCGTCGCCGCCGAGGCGGAGTCGTAACGCGAGGTACTGATGGTTCGACACGTCGTCGCATATCTCGCCAAACAAGGACGGTCGCGTCTGAGTGATCGAACGAATAAAAAATAAAAAGGGATCACTCATCACACCTCGGTCATCGCGGACGGGAGGGACCTCTTGCCACGACAGAGAGAGGGCCCACTGGTGTGCGTACCTTTGTCCTGAATCCTGCGTAACCACCGCGGATCCGTCCTTGAAACTCTGGGCGGACCGCGAGCTGCATCTCCCCCCAGAACCGCGCCGTGGCGGGGCTCCCGCTGCCCGTGTTTCGTTCTGGGGACGTGTCGAGAGCGAAGTTTAGTGTGGACGTCCCGCCGATGTCTGCGTCGCACCCAGTCGCGATCTCCTTGACGTCTTCTTGCGTGTGGAGCTTCAGGAGCGTGATGGGTGCGCGGCTGGGCGAGTTCGCGCCTTCCATACGGAGGACTGAGAACGGGTCGAGGGGTCAAACATTACATGGCGCAAGGAGGTAAACTAGACGTGCTTTTGACAGAACCATCGGCGAGATATTTCGTAGACCTGTTTAGATATGCGCGGAGGTGTGAAAGGGCCATGAACTTTGGAGCGATACCGTGTTGAGTCGTATTTGCGAAGACCGTAGTCTCACGCGCGTGAAGACAGTACCTCCATTGGCAATGGGGTGACTAAGTACAAAATCAAAGTCGAAAGGCATCTCAAACAACATTGTCATTGGGTGCGAATACTATCGTAGAACTCTTGTTAGTGGTAGACTTTGGGTTCAACGTTTGCGAGACGTGAGCCGAAATGTTCGACGCGACCTTGGGGCGAGTACGAGGGCCCGAAGGAACCTGTCTGCTCATCACCCCTCCCACATCTGCCTTATCGCCCGGTATCACCCCAGAGACGAGCAAATTAGCTACCAACTGCGGGTACATTGCTAGGGCCGCCGTATCCGGCTGGCTCAGTGTATATCCAGTCTCTTGTGACCACACGGAAGTCACGGTCGTACGTTGACCTCGAGTACGCATGGTTCGTGGTGAGGGAGGGCAAGCATCGATGATGTCTTGTTCATCGTCATTTAGCTCTGGGACTTGGGGAAGTGGCCTGACCTTGCAAATGTGCATGATCTCTCCCGAATAATTCGAGTCGCTGTCAGAAGAGGAAGGGGAAGGGGAAGACGGGTGGGAATTCGTTTCGTCCGCATGTTCAGGACTCCATGTATTGACCTCGATGCGAGGTATTGATGTTAATAGGAGACACGGAAACTCTCGCGTTCCCTTGGTCAAGTTTCTGAGCAGCACGGACTACTGACGTTTGTGATGGGGCACAAGCGTGTGCAGCAGAAATGCCGAGTCGCGCGGCAAGCCTAGATGACTTGTTCGTAACTTCCCGAGCCGAGAATGGGTAAATATAGAGAGTGTGAGAGGTTCAACGCGGGCGGAGCCTTGGATCTGAAGGCCGGCTCCTTCGCACCCTTTCTAGAGGCATCGGTGTCTGCCATCGGCCGGAGCGAACATTGCTGGTTCTGGGTCGAAGGTCCAGGCCGAGTGTTTCCATGAAGGAAACATGAGGAGGATGAGGGGTAGCGAGCGTAATGGCACATCGCCACCGGGCTGTCGACCAAGCCCCAGAGAAGTGATACTCAACGCCAAAGGGACCACTTTGACTTGAACGGACGTGTACGACGCTTTCTTTGCACTGAGAAGTTCAGTGTACGAGTGTACGCTAGCCCAGGAAGAGTCGCGCGAGCGATTTGTTGAAGATGGATGGTACATTTGATGACTGTTATGCGACCAGATCGGGGATCGTAAAAAGAGCTTGCTCGGTGGGACGATCAGTGATTCACCGGACGCGTCATTTCCAAAAGTCTTCACCGTTTCTGTGACAATTTTGTCTGAACGACGGCCACGGTACGCAGGACTGATGACCCGGAATGTATTGCAAAGCAGACAAACGTTCACGAAACCTGTGAGGTTGTCAGCATGACGATCATCACGACACTTGCTAGAACATACCCAACAGAGAGACACAAACATCAGCAAAGACGTCTGACGCAAATGGTACTGAGTGCCCTGCATACGTAGCGATGTGCGTGATGCAAAATGGCAGGAACAAGAGCACAAATGCTATGCGATACCCCGACATGAGTACTTGAACCATGGGAATCAAATGTCTTACCAAGAGGGAACCTTTGGGAAAATGTGAGTACGTTTCTAGTTGGCAAAACGGAGGTCCTACTAGAACATTATATAGTCCATATGATCGTGCTGATAAATCCATGATAATCTTCGAATCTATCCTCCCCTCGTCGATCGGGGCCCGCACCTCGTAGCTTTCGTATGCTGGCCATACTTAGCTTCCCATGCAAGACCATGAATACAACAGAATAGACCACAATTGATACGAATGCAGTAAGGACGACCTTTAGATTCAAACATTCAGATGTTATCGTTTCTTATCCATAAAATAGCCATACCGGCAGTGCTTCGAGGGGGAATATATCGTTTGGATAAGAGTGTGTGATGCTGCAGGAAGGCCCGGCTGGACCGTACACATTTCTCTTCTGCAGAGGCAGTCCTTTCAAAATCGATTTGAGTATGCGACAACCTAGTCAGTTTAGATTTCCTTACCGGTGACAAGTGCGACTGTCCACACAATGGTGACAGCTACCAAACTCCGCCAGCGGGATGGACGTACTATATGAAACACAAATGCAAAGAGGGTGTGCAAACCAAGTGCGGTAGCAAAGCAGCAGGTACTCCATATGCCGATTTGCATCAACGCCGCTGTGCTTTTCCTTGAGTGCGGGACATTTCGGTACGCGGGGATGCGCCTCACCTTGTGCTGAACACGCAGATCCTGGACAAACTCGTAGGTTGTCAGTGATAACACGGACGGGTCGGTCGCTTACCTTGATTCAGCCCAGAATGCGACGCCCAACTGAAATTGATTAACCCAGCAAAGCTAATGAACAGAATACTGCGCGTGACGCTGTGGAGTCCAGGAACCTGCACTGTGTTGCGCATTTGCTGTACAAATTCAATTTTGCACTCTCGGCGCTCATATCACGATCTGGCTTGCATTGTTGGTGATCAAAATGCGGCGAGGACTCCGAGGAGCTCCATGATTGCGCCCACAGTGTGACAGTTACGGTGCACTGTAGTCTTGCACTATCTCTTGATGCGGCCTATCACAGGGTGTATCATAATCTTCTAATCTGGGTAGACAGCCCCAGTAATATGTACATACCAGCATCAATTCCTCATTGTTCTCGCTGTCAGTTGGTACCTACACTTTGTTAATTTAATGAAGCCTATCCTTGCTTGATTTCTGGTCAACTTGAAATCGCACGCGCGGGTTTTCACACGGGTATGCCCGCCACCGCCACCTCCGAGTGCGCGCCTCATCCTCGCCCACCTCGCCCACCTTCCCTTCACACGCGACATTGACGCGACGCCTCGTCCTCACCCACCTTTCCACCTCCTCATCCACCTCGCGACGACAACCCCAACGACGCGACAACGCCGGGCGCGCCCTCGCCCTCGCCCTCACCGACGAGACGACGTACGCACCCTCGCCGTCTCCGTCTCCCTCATCGATGACACGACGACGACGGGGTGCTGGCTCGCTACGCTCGAGCATGCGCACCATCTCGCCCCCCCTTTCCCACCCCGCTGTCGCACGAATGCACGAGCACGTACGTGTATGCAGACCATCATGTCTGCGTGCACACGCGTGCTCGCTCACTCGCCTACCCTCGTTCGCCCTTCAAATCAGATGTACCCGCGTTCGGACCCGTACCCGTAGCCATGGACCTGTGGCGGGTACAGGTACGGGCGGTGATACCCGGGGGTATACGGCCTACTCGAACGCGCCCTGACCCGTTAAAGTCGTGCCGTTATTACCCCTTGACTTCCTCCCTCACTAGGTCGCAAACGGCACCCAACCTCAGGCCCAGCAATTATGAACCAATACCAAAGTCTCCTCTGACTCGCTCCATTGAACTTCACAGCACCCGACCTCATGCCATCCCAGTGCGTGCCATTCATTGGGTTTGCAAGCTCGGTCTGTGCGCTCAACTGTTGCACGTCATTGTGCCTTCTTGTGCCTTCGCTGGGTCATTCGTGTGGGGTGGGGGATGGTGGGGGATGGCATTGGGATGTTTCTAGTGAGTTTTCGTCATCCTGCGGGATGCGCTGATCATCCTCTTCAACTTTCGTCGTCGGTCTGTACTGTGCGCTGTCCTGGTTTGTCAATGCGCTCGGGTGCTTGACGTCCACCAGCTTCATCCGTTTGTGTTGCTACGACTCAAAACGAGTCCGAGTGGGTCAACGTTGCCCAGGTATGGCCTTCAGTTTGTTTGATAACATCAACTAACTCTATTCTCAAAAATGATGACGCGAGAAGACGGCAGCACAAAACTTAGAAGTCTCGCAATGCCACCTTCCTAGGTCAATACCAGCCACGATGAAACTAGAGGTCTGCACGGGTATCAGGTTATGGGTATGGGTGTGGGTTACATCACGACAACCCGCAGATCCCGTACCTGTGGGTGCTACTCGCCTTCTGCGCGGTTTGCCCGATATGGTAAGTCGCGGCCCAGTCTTGCTACTACCACAGGTCGTGATCAACGGGCTTCTGTGCAATCATCTTCGAGTTTTGCACCTCGGAATGTCCTGCACCATCTCCAGTCCATGTGCAAGGTATCCGAACGATACGATTTGCCCGATATGGCTTCAATGCGACCGTGTGACTTGGTAAGTCCTTTTGCTCCTACTGACTCTTCTAGGGTTTGTCTTGAGTTTCCTCGTCGACGTGGTGGGTTCAGGGGTTCTGCAGGACGTCTAGGATCAATGCTAGGTGGCATGGATGGCATAGGTACGGTCTTCGTCGTGTATTCGTATTGTTCGCGCTGACTCGTGTCTTGTGCAGCTAGCAGCTTCGTTTCGAGTCGCAGCGCATGCCGCTCATTATGCCATCCATTTTGGCTCATTTACCATCGTTCCCAGCGCCGTCTCCATCGCTTTGGCGGTCCCAGTCGCTCCCGACATCTCCCAACTCGCCTTGATCACCCAAATGGCCTCCTGGCCCGGTACCTCAACTCGACGACTTCGTTTCGCTGTAGTACTCATCCATGTGTCGTTACGAGCGCTTCGCCCCTGGCTCGCTCTTCGTGTCTGTATGCCCGGAGCGTGCGTTTGACCGTGTTGTGTTGTCACACCACTTCGTTTCGTCACAGGGTTGTCCGTCTGGACTTGGAACTGGAAGATGGTTCGGAAGTGTCCTCATACAAAAATATTTTCTTGATCATGTACCTTTTTTTTTAATCTGCGAAAGCTACTAGTACAAGCAATATGATGTAGCGGTGTCCCGTGTCCCCCGAACCCATATAACCAAACTAAAAAAAATTGACCGCGAAAGAAGAACTCCAGGCCGCAAAGGTGAGCATGCTTGTCACTGGCAGTGTCAGGCTTTCCATATATGCGTGACTGCCGAAACAACATGACCGCCGAAGAAGAAGTTGTAATTCCCGATATGGTAACTTGAATAGTGTTCCGTCTAGGCTGGTCACGTGTGACCTTCCTAGAGTGCATGAGTAAGCGAAGCGGTGCGGCTCTTTCCTTTCGCCGTCGCGCTGCAGCGCTCAACTGAGGACTCGGAGCGTCCTAGCTCTCGCATCGTGCCGTTTTTTGCACCCACCCACCACTCCCAGTTTCAGGTCCACCGTCCGACGAGACATATCGGGAGATGTCCCATCGCCGTTGCGCCATTTGGTCTTAACCTCATGTCGTGACTTGTTCGGCTCCCATCCCGCCCTCGCAGCTCACTCTGACGGCCAGGACAGCGCTTCGGGCCGGGAAAAAGCCTCTTCAGGCTTTTCCCCCATACCATTTCGTACTCTACACTAACTCTCTAGCTTGTGTCTACCGCTCGTCATTCACCCTTCAAGCCATTCTGGTAACCAGACCGTTCTACAAGGCAAGCCATGCCTCGTAGAACGGTCGAGTCGCCAGACTGCCACGGACCGAGCTGTAGCGATCGACATTCACGGATGGGAGTCTATCGTTGTATCCTCGATGGAACTTCTGCCGCTGTCCCAAATGAATGCCGGTTTGGTCTCCTCGAATGGGGCCGCCACGGAGTCCGTTGCGTGTTATATCATTTAATTCAAATTGGCTTGTCTTATCATTCAAATTAGGTTGTATCGATGTGTGATGAAACGGACACAGGAAAAGGCATAGTGGTGTGAGGTAAAGCGGGGCTCTCCCCGTCTTATTAATTCGACCGCTTTGTGCTGCAGACGTAGTTTTGGTTTCTTATCTCCCCGGCGGTTGACTGAGTACTACTGGGATCCGAGTCCAATCTGTCGAGCGAGTAAAGGATGTCGTTCGTAAATGGTACCGTGTCCCAGCTAGCTGGGCTACAGACATCCAAGGTAGGCCTTCTACTGAGATGTTTTCACCCTTCCCTTTTCTCGGATGCCCTAACTCGCGTTGACAGTATTTCAATGGTATGTCTTTTTTTTAAATTTGGCATCGTGCTTACATATGGACGACCACCAGTTGGTGGCATGGCGATTCTGGTAAGGGAGGTCTGCCTGGAGGGTGGACATTTTTGTGATGCAATTGGACTGCTGGTAGATCTTCGACTATGTGATTACTCTGGAGGACGAAGTACGTGGACACGATGGAATTGTCATTAATGCGTTAATCGTTTGTTAGGCACGATGGGTGTGGGGACGCAGCTGGGATGTGACACGACTCATCTTTACTGTATCAAGATATATACCATTCGCGGGCGTGGCGCTGACTGCATATGGTGGGTGTGCCATGGCGAGATTTTTTTGTTTGTTTTTTGCTGAAGACGCTGTACGGGAAGAGGCATTGCATACAAACTCAGAGGTATGTCCAATGCATGATCAATTGTGGTGATACTGGTAATCCCTATGCCATGATAGCCCTGTGGACCCAGTTCAGGACAGAGCGCCCCGGGTGGGTGGATGCGTCGTTGACGTCTTGAGGATGCTCGATTGACACCTCTTTTTGCCAGT
>JBBPMW010000772.1:0-14339 GCA_038090535.1 Tylopilus alboater | reverse complement strand
AGAAACACACGGGAGGGCCTGCAACAATATCGTTGAGAGAATGCACAATTTACGGGTTGGCCCGATGAAATGAAAAAGGAGAAAGTGAGAACATACGGGCGGGCCTGTGAGAATGCATTTGAGAGGATGCGCAATATACGGGCGGGCTTGCTATAATTAGCTGTGTTGGATTAGAAACATACGGGAGGGCCGGCAACGATATCTTTGAGAGAATGGACAATTTATGGGTCAGCCCACTGAAATAACAAAGGGGAAAAGTGAGAACATACGGGCGGGCCTGTGAGAATGCATTTGAGGGGATGCGCAATATACGGCGGGCTTACTATTATCAGCTGTGGTGGATTGGAAACATACGGGATGGCCTGCAATGGTATCTTTGGAAGAATGGACAAATTACGGGTTGGCCCGCTGAAATGAAAAAGGAGCAAGTGAGAACATACGGGCGGGCCTGTGGTAATGCATTTGAGAGGATGCGCAATATACGGGCGGGCTTGCTATCATGAGCTGTGGCGGATTAGAAACACACGGGGGGGCCCGCAATGGTGTCCTTCAAAGAATGGACAATTTACGGGTTGGCCCGCTGAAATGAAAAAGGAGCAAGTGAGAACATACGGGCGGGCCTGTGGTAATGCATTTCGCAGGATGCGCAATGTGCGGGCGGGCTTTCTATCATCCGCTGTGGTGGATTGGAAACATACGGGAGGGCCTGCAATGGTATCTTTGAGAGAATGCACAATTTACGGGTCGGCCCACTGAAATGAAAAAGGAGAAAGTGAGAACATACGGGCAGGCTGTAAGAATGCATTTGAGAGGATGCGCAATATGCGGGCGGGCTTTCTATCATGAGCTGTTTCAGATTGGAAACCTACGGGAGGGCCTGCAAGGGTATCCTTGAGAGCATGCACAATTTACGGGTTGGCCCGCTGAAATAAAGCAGGAAACATTACGAACATACGGACGGGCCAGCACTGATATATTTGGTAGCATGAGTAATATACACGCGGGCTCTCTATAATGCAGTCGGGGAAGGTTGAAACATACGGGCGGGCCCGCAGGGATGTATTTAAGAGCTTGCGTAATATGCGGGCGGGCTCGCTATCATACACTGCGGGGGGAATTAATCGTAAACAAACGGGCGGGTCGGAGATGACATTTGGGGCACATGCACAATTTACGTGCGGGGCCGCTCAAATAAGGTAAGTGAAATCAGGAACATACAGGTCGGCCCGCCAGGATATGCTTGAACGCATGCGCAATATGCGCGTGGGCCAGCCATACTAAGGTAGGCGACATTAGAGAAGCTTACAGGCGAGCCTGCGAAGTTATGTTTCCTGGAATGTGCAATATACAGGTGGGCCAACATGCACTTATTTAAGAGGATTTTCCATATATGTGTTGGCCCGCTGAAATAAGGTGTGGGAAAATAGCACCATGCAGGCGGGCCCGCGAATTTATACTTGAGAGCATTTACAATGTGATTTCCCACCCGCAATAATAGTATAGTTGAAATTAGACACATACTAATAAGGTAGAGCTATTGAAAACATATTCGCGGGCCTGCGAACGAACATCGGAGAGATAGCGCAATACACACAAAGGCCCGCTAAAATAAGGGGAAGTTAGAAACTGATGCTATGTTTGATGGCATGCACAATGCACATGCCGCGCGAAAATATCATTCGGCGCATAAGGATACTGCCAGCCCGCTTTCCGATGCCCGGAGAAATAATGGTTATACGCGCGGGTCCGACGAAATATCCCAGTAGCAGTAAGCAACACACAGTGCACTGTGCAAGTCGATTGGCTAAAACGATCCTGATGCCTTCACAGCGCCATCACATTTAAGCATTTCTCTTATGAGATTCAACATTTAAGGTGCTTAAGAATATATGAGGCAGAGCGTGATCGTGTTTAGATAAACAATCTATCACGCTCCTGCTCGACTCTATCTAGTTCCCTCAGAATCCTCTGCTGCTCCTCTAACTCCTTCCGGTATTCTGCGCAGAGTCTTGGAAAACGTGTGCAATATTCTAGGATCGCCATGTCAATTAGGCGGTCAAGGATTCGTGTCTGTGAGAGCTTACGATTTGACAGACGCTCTTCGTGGGATATGCGAGCCGCGGGCGGATCTACATCCAGGTCAACTGAGTGGTCGCCAATGAAACAGAGCAATGTCAGTAGTATGAGGGGCAGACGAACTGTGACTCACCAGGATGCTGCAACCGATTCTCGAGGAGACATTTGTACGTGTCCCGCTCAGATGCTTGTCGAAGCGCCAATACATGGGCGGGATATTGTCCGCGCAAAGGTCGCTCCTTACGGGATGTTGGAAGGTCTGCAAGACAATGTAAGCGCATCATGCGGCAACATTTACCTGTTTCTTCACTTACCGTTTGCGCCAACATCCATGGGATCTACATTGAGCGATTGCGGATATTGTATGCTTCCTTCCCTGCGGCTAGAAGAAGCTGTGATGACAGTGCTGGTGATGGAGTCAGATTTGGAAAATGACGCGACGTGCGCCGCGGGCCGATTCTTCCGGGGGCTGTGAATGATGAATGGCGAGCTTTTCTGGTGAGCGGTTCTGGAAATTGGCTGCTGGCGCACACTCCCTTCCCCCAGGTCCGACGTGTCCTTGGGCCCTGATGGGAGAACCAACTTCCCCAGCGGCGGTCGGCTGATTTCTTTCTGCAAGAGTGCGGCTCTGGCATTTAGAGTTTTGGAAGGGTGGTCGTGGCGTGTACTCCATTCTGCCTTGTGAGACGCGTCCTTCGGCCTTGCTGGGAGAACCAACTTCTCCAGCGGTGGTCGGCTGATTTCCTTCCATCAGCAAATTAACCTCCTACCAGACAGCACTGGACAGAACTGGACACTCTGTTGTCCTTTACAGAGGCCTCTAGCAAGGTTCCTTATTGGCTAGACCTAGACTACATTTTGACAGACTTCTCACAGTCTGGGCCAGACTGCAAAAAACAGGGTGCTAGTTACTCAAAAGAGATCATGCCCAGTATTCATAGGGTTTGACAACTACTTAGTAAGCTAGTTCTGACTCGGATACAGACGAAACAAACTCGATCAATTCAATGACATAACCATACAAATTGGGACTAATGAAGATCAACGTCAAAACCACTGCTCACCGCGCCCGCCGGATTTGTCGCGCCACCGCTGGATTACATGAGTGAGGGATCGAGTGTGGCTGGTAAGATATTGCAACACACCTCCCCAAACGAGCCCACTTCTCGCGCAAGGCCCTCGTTTTGCTACGGTGGATGTCGCTCGAATCGCACTTGTCCATAAGCCCAAGAATTTCAGTGTACACGGGGGAGTAGACGCCGACTCTGAAATTGACTTCAGTCTGTCCCGAAATCATTTCGTCTAGCACAACTTTAAGCTGTTATCTCGTCAGCGGCGTTATGAATGATGAATGAGCTAGGAAGGGACAAACAGCGGTCGCGGCGATCGCCACTGTGATTCTTGGGACCTCTTTCTTGAAAACCTCGGGAAATAACTTGCCAACAGCTGTAGATCCAGCATAAAAGAAGTCGATTGTGAGACCCGAGAGTGCGGGGTGAGCGAGATTGTTGACATGTCCCTGGAAACGACGTGAGCAGATCAAATCTTAAAAAAAGATTGTTTACCTTGTCGTCATGACCATCTCTCAGGAAGAGGCCGCCGCTGCCCAAAAGTCGCTTTGCAATTTCGGTGTTGTGTTCGCGACGATGTTCGGGATCCCATTGGTAACGCTGAGCGACCCAGGTTCGGGCCTTTTTCCTCAACGCAGAGCGCCAATTCCCCAGGTCTTCCCACAACTAGCAACTGATGAGTATCGGACTTGACGAAGGGGAAGACCATACCAATCGAGTAATTCCTGACGAGTGCTGTGGCCACCAACCTGTAGAGTTATAATAAGGACCTGTATGCTTCAGAGCGTTGGCTTACCTTCCGAAACCAACAATCCTTGAGACCGTTGCTCTGCAATTGCTTCGTCGATGTATTCGATGGCTTTGACACTAAAGTTGGCGCGTACAGGGAATGGGTTAATTGATGCGGCGTCGCAATGCGAAAACTGCTTCGCCCGGTCGATGATATCACGTGTCGGTGGGTCGTAGTAGTGAAGCTGCCATGGCTCAGAGCCCTCCGTGGCGGGACCGACTGGAGCGGTTTGCGTGACAGATTGCGGAGCAGCGGAATTTTCTTGGGACGGCAGGGGTTTAGGATCATTGGCAGTAGCTGAGGACGGAGGTGCAGTAGACGTGTTCGTGGCAGAAGAGCTCAGAGGTACAGCATTTTTGTTCCTGTTGGTCGATCCATCCGAAGCGTCCGGTGGATGACCCGACGAAGTCTGCTGACGGTGAGCGGCGAGTAACTGCGAACCACTAGGGAGGCGAGGGGCGCGGTTACGCTTCATCAGCAAACTGACCCATTGCTAGACAGGGCTGGACAGAACTGGCTAATACACAGCACCTTCTAGCAAGGTTCCCAACTGGCTAGATGTAGACAGACTAGTCCAGTCCATTTCCATGCTAGACCAGATGGATCCAGTGCTATGTAAACAACCAGGTAGTGGAAACAGTAGTTGGCTGTCTAATCTGGACAGTTCAAGTTGGACAACTACAGCTTTGATTGCAAAAATAAAATTGTGATGTACAGATCTACTGTAACAGATAACTAGCTGAGATCAACATCAAACCCGCCTGCAATCCTCAGCACTGAATTAGTCAGGCCACAGCTGCGCACAATTGTTGAGCCACTGCGCCGCTCAAACAATGAAACAATTGACATTGACGTACCTGCCGAGTGAAGCCCACCATCTGCGCAAATCCAATGTCTTTGTATGGTGGATATTGCTTGTGTCACATTTCTCCATTAGCCCAAGCATTGCAACATAGACCGGGGAATACACATGAACTCTGAAGTTCACCTCGCCTTGATCCGAAACAATCTCGTCCAGCGAAACCTTAAGCTGCAGGATTGTCAGTGTCTAAGGTAGATTATGAATGAGTAAGAACAAACAGCTATTGCAGTAATAGTGACCATGACACTTGGAACCTCTTCAGAAGGGACTTCTGGGAACAGTTTTCCAACAGATGCAGAACTGGTGTAAAAGAAGTCGATGATGAGTCCCGACAGAGCGGGATGAGCGAAATTATTGACATGTCCCTAGTAGTGAAGGGATGAGCTCGTGAAATCTAGAGTCTGACCCCTACCTCGTCATCATTACCATTCCTCAAAAACAAACCGCCACCGCCCAAGAGCTTATTCACAATGTCAATATTTCATTCATGAGAGTTTTCAGGGTCCCACTGATAGCACTGGGTGACTAAGGTCTGAGCCTTCTTCCTGAGAGCTGAACACCAATTGCCAAGGTCCTCCCATAACTGATGAAGTGCAATTAGTCCAAGCTGTGATGGTTTTCCGAATTCCAGACCGTACCAAACGAGTGATTCCCGATGCATGCTTGGGCCACCAACCTAAGTACCCTGATCAGATTAGTTCACCTAGCACTGGATTTCTTAATTGACCTTCGGAAAACAGCAAACCTTTAGACCGCCGTTCTGTGATTGCCTCATTGATGTACTTGGCAGCTTTAGAATTGAAATCAGCATGCAAGGGGAATGCATTGATAGACGAGGCATTGGAATGAGAAAACTGTTTAGCTCGCTCAATAATGTTGTGAGTTGGTGGATCGTAGAACTGAAGCTGCCAAGGCTCTGAACTTCCCACGACAGGACCTGCTAGGGGATTCACTGCAGAGGACTGAGGGGTAGCAGCCTTGTCTCTGCTATTATCGTTTGTTGCTGCTGGTGACTCTTCATGACCCCAAGTGGTTGACAATGTTTGTTGGTTTCGGACCACCAATAACCACGAGTTAGTGGGGAGACGGGGAGCACTATTACGTTGTCAGTGCGCAGCCAATATGTCTTCTGCTGCATCAACATGATCAGGATTACCTGGATAAATATTAGTGATGTGTTGGCCACTGGGTGGAACTTACTGGATCGCGGTGATGGTTGCACTTGCTGGCGCTGTGCTAGTAGCTTGACTGGCGGATGGGAGACGAGGAGCATGCGTGTGCTGGAGGTGTGGGGCTACAACGTCCACTGCATCGTCATGATTAACAACATTAGTATTGCCTGGAATGGACAACATTTCAGTCATGGTTCATCCGTCAGATCAAACTCACCAGATCGTGGCAATCGTTGCACATGCTGGCGCTGGCCATCAGCTTGATCACTGGATTGGTGATGAGGAACGGCATGACTATGTTGAGGAGGTGTGGCCATGACATCGTCCGCATTGTCACGATTGACAGCATCTGGATTACCTGTATGGTCAAAACATTAGTTGTATTAGCAGTTTGGTGGCCAGATACAGCCTACTAGGTCATAACGGTGGTTTCACATGCTGGCGTTGGTCATTGGCTTGATCGTTGGACACATGGCTGTGTTGAGGGTGTGGAGCTACTGCAATGTCCTCATTCTCATCTAGGATTACAGGGTTAGTTGGACTTCGGCAGCGATACAAAACTTACTCGATTGCAATAACGACCATATGTGCGGGCCCTGGCTACTCGCCAGGTGAACAGATGGGCAAGTGACAGGAGGGTGATATTGACCATACATGAGTTGTACTGCTGGTTTGCCGAAATCCAGATCGCCTATGAAACGACCGTTAGACATACATTGAGAACAATAAAATAACATACCTGTGGGTAGTGATGATCCTTGAGCTTCATACGATACTATTAGTACACTAGAAACTTGAGAAAGAGAAACAAACCATCTCTGTGGTGTAGCATCTGCTCTGTGAAAATCTTGTCCTCGCTTGGAGAGGTTTCATCAATCTCAACCTTGAGTATAAGTATAGGAATTCTTGCTGAAATGGAGGCTCACCTCTGGTTCCTTTGCCCAGTCGCCGGCATCAGGAGCAGCAGAAAGACTATGGCCAGTTTTATCGATGCTAAGTGGCATGTGGTAAAACAAAGCTGTGCGTTCCAACGTTCCAGCATGTCGGGGAAAACTAGATTCTGGATTGCTAAAGTTTCCTTCACAAAGTGGAATGTTGTCATTAGAAGGAACTGTGGAAATGCCTGGCAACAATGGCTGAGAACGGGAATTTTGCTGCTGAGCGACCTATGCATATGTATGTTTACCCGTGGAAGAGGAGACAGACAATGCGCAAGATGTTGGTGTGGTGGAAGTACCTGGAATCAACCTGCCGGAAAACAGCGAAGCACTGTGTGAAGACTCAGATGGGGACGTAGAAGCTTTGGATGATGCAGAAGCTAACTTGACTTCATTGAACCATCTGCAAAAGGGCGCCCAGGAAGCTTCGGGTAACTTGAAGCCAAATCGCTGACCAGGTTCCACTTGCAAGAAGACAGGTTGCGAAGAGACTTTAGGTCTGCCAGGAGATTGTACACGATTTTCAGATGGGGGGATGGCAGCGGCTTTCGAGCTAAGTCATGACTGGCGGGAGGTTGCCTCGCTCTCATCTTGAGCAGACAGTGCCATGGGATTGATAGCTTCTTCCTGTGTTGCGATATCCAGCTTCATCTGTTGAGACAAATGTTCAGTCTGCATCTGTGTCTGCTCAAATCTCTTCATCTGGGACAATCTGCCCCCACTACCTTTTCCAGGGCACGCAGAACACCAAGAACCAGTGGTAGTATTGGCTTCGTCTCGAGGTTAGTAGAATCATGATGGTTAATTCAACTTGGAACTCACCCTCTGCTGGCACCATATCTGAGTCACCAACCCTCTTTTCGGTGTGAGATTTTTTGACGAGCATTGGGTTTTCACTGACAACCATGTTGTTGTTGTTGTTGTTGTCATAGATAATCCTGTGCTTATTGGCCATTGTGTGAAGGTGGGAGGGTAAGGGAATGTGAAGGACTGTTCCCTGGCATTTTGTATGCAATGGCAGGTGGCAATCGCATGTCCAAGTAAGATGTCAAACAAAATGCTTCCAATTTTGCTACATGGTTACTTGTAATAAAACACCCAACACAATAGGTCAAGCGATGGATCAAGATTGGTGAGATACAACTTGAAGCTAAGATGACACATTGACAACAAAAAAAGGGTACATAGCCTACATGCAACACTGCAGCCCAGTGCGATGTGAGGTAAGTACATGACATCAATATGGTGTGGTATGGCTCTGCAAACGTCCCAGCCCACTGCGATCCCCATATCTGGGGATTGTACCTGCGGAGGATTCCCCAGATTGGTTGGTGTTTTCTTGAGCCCATTTCTTCAGTGGTCAAGACTCAAGTCTGTTGTGCTCAGTGGCGCATTTGGAGCCTCCACCAGAGGACGACTGTTGCAGACAAATATAATCAGGCCATGCAAGATAGTCAGAGGACGACTGGTTGGAACCAGTGGCACGTTTAGAACTGTTCCCAGACGATGACAGGCTAGGCCCAGCGACACATTTAGAACCATTCCAGGATGACGACTTTGGTTGATGAATCGAGCTGGGCCATGTGAGATACTCCCCAGCCGACTGATCAGGTTCAGCGACGTATTTGGACTCACTTCTCAAGGACGGCTCGTGCATAGTCTTAGAATAACCTGAGGACTTCGCCCGACAAGGGAGGTGAGGCTGTTTGTGGTCAGCATACGGTTGGTCGATCTGCTGGGATAGGTCCATAGCTAAGCTTGAATGGCTCATCTGTTGGGAAGGATCAGGAGCCAGGAGAGGTGACAAGGATGGTGGCACGACCGGTGGTTGCGGTGGTTGAGAAGGGTTGGAAACTGGGAGGGGCAAGGAGGATAGCAGGGCGGCCGGTGGTTGTGGTGGGCCCGATGAAGTAGAAATTGAGAAAGGATCTGCCTTTGAAGAATCAGTGAGTGGTTTCCAGTATTCAGGTGGGAGTTTGATGAATGTGTCCACCAAAAGGGCAAGGAACTTTTGATGCATGAAATCAGAAGGCATGACCTGTCCTCCCTCAAATTTAATGGGCAAGATGAAATCTTCTCAAATACATTCGAGAAGGGGGATGAGAGGGCTGAAATATGAGGAAATGTAGGGAAGGATGAGGGCTGTCCAGCCAAACGACAATTGAATAGTAAGGGTCTTCTGGACACTGGGCTTGGAGACGGAGAAGTAGGGGTTGAAACAGGTCGCAAGTTGATCACCATTCTTGGGGTTTTTTGGTTCATTGAAGAGGAGACAAACGCCAAGCCTCAGCACATAGAAAAAAGATTCTAGATCATGTTGCGGTGTGTGGTTGACTGGTTGACTGGACCCTATGTGACTGAGTTCTATGGCCATCCAAGGCCACATTCCCTGGTGCAGGTCAGGACAAAAGAATAGGTCAAATGATAAAAAAATCAACGCACAGTGCGATGAAGTAGTTCAGAAGAGTCAAAGGAGTCAATCGGCAGAGACTCTTTGGCCATGGGAAGAACAATGTTGTCCATGCTACAGAGTCGGTTCCAAGGCACCCAATCTTTGACATTGCCTTCTCATTCAACAAAAATCTCCAGGCTGGTTGCGGCATCAAGCACGGTCTCCCTGGAAAGAGACAATGGCTGTTCAACACAAGGCACTGCGGAAAAGTAGGGATGGTCAGGCATGGGGACCCCATAGCCCCAATCAGCTAGGAGACTGCGATGAGGGTTCCATGTCTCAATGTTTCTCTGGAGGGTCTCAAGGACAGGTTTGTTGTTTGCTTCAGGTGACAAATGCAGTAAGTCTTCAAAAAGGTTTCTATCGTGTCCAAGGGCATAAAGGAGGTTGAAAAGACTGATGTTGCAGTGAAGCACTTTCACTTTGCAGAGGGTGTCATCATGCACTGGTGGTTTTGTAAGTGAACAAAGTGGTGCGATGGGAGCAGCGACTTACTTGTGATCCAATCAACAAACCCTATAAGCAGCTTGGCGAGAGAGGCGAAGTCAAAGATTGGGTAGCCTCTAGGCTTTGTCACCAAACATGAGAGTATGCGCAAGTGGTATGCAGCACTGTTGAGGGAGGCAGAGGTGAGTGTTCGAAGTATATGGGTCGAGTTATTCAACAACAAGTTCTCAGTTGGATGGCTGGTTTGAACTTGCTGTTTGAGTATCAATTCCGGCACGCCGACCACATTTGCCTCATTCAGCATCTTCAGAATTCTCCCTTCAGTATGTGGCCGTAATGGGTCTACCCAGCAATCTTTGACAATGACTTCCTTGTCCAGTGTTCCTCACGTGAGACTCCCACTCCAAACGGTTGTCCCTGTAACCCTCCAGAGATAAAGAGAAGCTCCTGGATGTTCACGGTTGCAGTCGTCCTGTCAGTCAAGATGACATCAATGTCCCTCGTTTTGTTCTTGATCTCGTGTATGGAATCCGAGTGTGATAGGTATGGCATAAGTGATTCCGAGGAGGATATGGAGGAAAATTTCAGGATGCTTGTGAATGTTGATAGGGTGGATGGAGATGGAGCCACCTCGGTCAAAGAGCATGAGGGTTATATCCTCCCCTAAGATGCGCAGGCAGGGTGATGCATGGCGTCCGTCTTGAGCTTGTAGAAGGAATGTTACTTTTACTAGCAAGTTCAATGAATGATTGTCTTAATTTCTCCGTGTCGTTCGCATTCTTGATTTCAGCAATCGAAAGGACATCGATTCACATGTCCAACCTTCTTCCCATAACAGGCTTTTGGCAGAGGATGAGGTTGGGCTTTCGTATGGCATCACAGCCAGCCAAACCTTGGTTTGCAGAATCCACAGTCCATTTCCTGTTGCGATGTCATGGACTAGGGAAGGAGGTGTTATAGTCAGCATACCTTTGCTTGTACTTCGGATCAATTCCCAGTTCATCCAGATGGCTGATGTAATCAGTGATTTTAGTGAAGAAATGTGCCATTTCATCTTCGGTAGTCCTCCTGTCAGAGGGGAGCATGAAATGAGAGTCCGAGTAGATGTGAGGTGGTAGGGAATCAATAATATATGACATGGTATGTGAATCAGCTTGCATCCTACGGGGGAAAGCTGTCACATTAAAGACCCTCTTGTCTGAAAACAAAACACGAATGAAGCCAATAGTCTGAGCCTCATTGAGCATCCAGTGAATGGCATGTGTGTCATTCTCAACAAGGGGGTCCATCACCAAATGATGGAGATCCTCTTTCCAGTGTAACTGGGCAGGCTGGGATGCAAGCTAGGGTGAACTGAGCCTCATAAATTATGCGAGAAGGATGTCTTCAGCCACTCACTGTAAACAGTGACAGTGGCATTGTGTGTGAAGTAAGGCGCTAGTCAGAATTGAAAAGCAAGTTGTCAGGAACAATATTGGTACTATTAGATATCTACCTTGCTGGAGGACATATTGGGCAAGGGTGGAGAGACGGTTCAGAGAGCAGGAGAGTGACAGCAGAAGTTATCCATAATAGTCACATCAATTATCATTAGTAACTGCACAACTAAAATGACATGGATTATGACTAAACGGTACACAACGTGTAGTAGAATTCTTTCGACCAAAATTTATTCAGCCAAAACTCATTGGATAGTTTGTAGCTGCTCTGCCGGGTTAAGCGTGGATGTGCTTCCTTACCGAAATTTGGGATCAAATGTGCGGGTGATTGTATGTGTGGGACAGGGATAACACTTCTGATTCTCATACCGTTCAATTTCACAGCCCTCTGGAGTAGATGCATCCCTGTCTCATTGTGTACATTACTTGGATTTTCTTGCTGAGGGACAATATCAAATCACTGGACATAAGCAGCAAGATAATCAGCTTTCAATGGGCAGAAAATGAGTCGGAGCTGAACAACAGAGTGGCCTTCCATCGATAAGTTAGCACATGGCGCACTATGGGAGACTGTGGCTGTACCTTTGATGCCACATAAAGGCCAGTCACTCTCTGAGTCAGGACTGGCAATGACAGCGTCATACAGCCTGTGGAGATGGGAACTGGACAGGGGGACTGCTCTCAACGTTTGCGGAGCCTCTACTTTTCCCTTGCCATGGTAGAGGGGTTATTGTATATGGATCTTGTACCATACTTGGATGCGTTCAAATGGGAGAGGTACCTGGAGGTCGTGGGTAACTAATGGGGAGGCTAGAGCCATCCTGAAAGCACCGCAAAAACTCTCCGATCGCAGGACGAAGATCCGGAATTCCAAATAGAGTAGCAGCCTTGTCGATACCAAGGTGGAGAGACGGTTTCATTGCAATGTGAAATGTGGTGGTGGGTGTCAAGAAGGTGCGATATGGTTTGGGAGCGCAAGGAATGCAACCGCATGCAAGTGAATCGGCAATTTCGAAATAGTTGACTGGTAGCTATGCTAGCTGTGCATGTTGACCAAGAGGCGGCACCTCAAAGCCAACATTGGGGTCATGCTCACCCTCATTGTCAAAGATGCTATCATCTTCATCTACAGCGGCTCTCTGCTCCCAGGATTCTAGATGAGTAGCAAGGTCAAAGCACATGCATTTGTCGGTGCGACCGAGGTACTGAGCAATCTGATCATGGTAGTTTTGATTATTACTCGCCCGAGCTAGTACCTTGATCTCTTGAACGTGAGCATGCTCGGTAGCGTCAGCCGACCATTGTGTGATTGGGCCTGAATGTTGGATGTTTGAGACTGCACTTTGGAGTAATTCTAATTTAGGGATTGCCCAAGAATCCTTCCTACCACCAGCCTATATGACGGCATCTTTGTTGTCATGAAATAATTTGAGAGCCTTCATTAGCTTGTCCAGTGATATGTCAGAGAACACTGAAGCTTGCACAAGATATCTGAAGTCGAGGAGAGCGTGGATAGCAAGTAGGAATCAACAGGGGACAGCATCAGCAATAACACTTATGATGTAACATTGCATAGACTGCTGATCGCGGCTGGTGACTTGCTTGAGTTTCAAAATGCCATCCTCAAATGTGCGATACCCGACGAGAGTTTGCAAAAGGGAAAAGCAAAAGTCTATTTCAGGAGCAGTGACAACTTCAATGCACCACTGAAGGTCATGATCCCATGAAAACCAATAGAAGTGATGTAATGGTTCGAGATGAAGGAAATGCAAGGGACAGGATAACAGCCAGTCTACCCAGAAGGGCTCCACGACTCCATTCAAGAACAATGTCTTGCAATTTTTCAAGAATGTTTTGAAATCCGATGGGGAGCATCCGTCACACAATTTTTAGATGGCAGCAAGAGTAAGAGATGCGGTGCGCAGAGGATGAAGAAACAGATCGCCAAAATTCTTCCAAATTGCAGTGGTGAGAGGAGACACTTTCGGATTCGTACCTGCCATGAGACTCTGCTCGGGAGTATTGGCAATGTAGGCAGCTAATGGAGTATAGCAGTACCATACGTTGCTGAGCGGATCATCCATCATAATGCCGACGTGGGCAGCCATCTTCAGTGGTTCCAGGATCTTATTTAATGCTTGATAAGTGAGCCTGTCTTGCAGGAGACTCTGGATGCGCAAGAGTTTATGAGTGAACTTCACAATAGGCAAAAGTGTGAGAAGTAGATACATGTTTAGAGATATCTTGGAATGGATCTCGGAAGCAATGTTTGCAAGACTGATGAGTAAAGGGTAGGCCATGCGATTTTTGCTGATAACGGAAATATTCGTTTTGTCAGAAGAGAGAATGACCCCTAGCAGCGTTGTGCCATGGGGAAGGTCATCCTAAAATGTCCATTAACACTCTGAAAGGCAACATCAATCATAATATACTCACCTGAATGGTCCACGTGCAATCCCTGCTCAGCCAATCTTCATATACATGACAAATCCTGGCAGCTGATGTCCAAACCTTGCGAGGGACAAAGGTAATATGAGGGGCAAGCATGGGGTGACTTAAGAGAGCTTGAAGGCATTCTAGCACAGGACGATAAAAGAGATGGACGGGTTGCTTCGTAGGATGTGCGACTTGTATGCATTCACATAACCACCATGGACCAGAGGAAAGAGTTTCTACATGCGTCCGAAGTTCTTTCGCAGTCCGGAACGAGAGGCATAACCTCTTGACTAGGTGTGAGCTCATTTTGAGGCCGTTGGCCCAAGGAGGGTGAATGTTTTTAATACTTTCTCTATGTAACAACAATAAGAAGTATGATTTTATTTACAATCATCAAATTAAAAAAAGTCTATACATATATCATATATCCAAGTTTCTAAATACTTCTGTCCAAACTACATTGCTAGTCTTGGTATTTTCTTGTTCATCAGGAAATAGAACTTTGATGTTTCTGGAATGAGTACAACATGAAAGAGCTACATAAAGCTGTCCATGAGAGAAAACAGGGAAACTTAAATTTAGCCCAACATGCTTGACTGTCTGTCCTTGTGCCTTGTTGATGGTCATTGCATAGGCCAGATGCACAGGAAATTGCAA
>JBBPMW010000771.1:0-14340 GCA_038090535.1 Tylopilus alboater | reverse complement strand
AGGAATCGTTTGTAGGATGCCCGTGCAAAAGCACCATCATCCGACATCTGGATTGCGACCCTGATGAGGAGCCAGAGAGGCGAGCGACGCCAAACATCCTCGACGGTATCATCAAGCCTCCGCTCGTCGCCGACATGGTCGCGGACACGTTTCGTGACGCGAGGAACGTCAGCAGTGCGACTAGCACCACGCGAGATGCCAGAAAGCAGTGCCATGTGTTTGGTTACGCGAGAAACATCAGCAGCACGACCAACACTTTGCAAGACGCTATTAAGCAGTGTGTCGATGTATTGTGAATGAGCAGGAGGAGAGAGAAGAAGATCCGAGTCGACAGCGTCGGCGTAAGAGAGAAACTTAGCAAGTTCGAATTGAAAGTCCCCGTCGTCAAACACCTCGTTCGGCATCTCGACGGCCGACCCAGGATACGAGCATATCAAAGGTCCCTCTGTTTCCTTTATAGCATCTTCGCTTGGGGACACCTCGAATGCCTCGCACAGCGTGCAGTTCTCCCGCTTCGTGAGGACGATTCCAGCATTTTGACGTCTGACGAGAAACGCAAGGATATCTAGAGGTTGTCAGCATGGATCTATAGGGAACTCTGCGAACGCACCTCCTGTTTGCATTTCCCGCAGCTGGGAGATAGCGTGATCACTGTCCGAGTGACCAGATTGGACAGAGGCTTGTAAGTTGTCCAACATCTTTGTGATGCGCTGCCACTGAGGATGCTCGGAGGTTCCGCAGACGTAGGTGCCATAGGCCTGGGCGGCAGCGTATACTGCACGAGCGAGTGAATGGTTGTTCTCTGGGGTATAGTCGTTTGCGTCGGGGGGGCAGACAGGAAGAAAGACATGGGTAACAGCATGTTTGATTGATTCAGGAGTATGAGCGAATGCTGGTGAACTGGTCATTTGAGGATTGGGGTCATCAGCGGTAGACATGGTGGTATGAGGGCAAGAGGCGAGGATGTGGCGAGTTGTCGACTTGACAAATAGAACCAAAGTCATGGCGCGGTAGCCGCAACCTTTCCCCAATTGGTCTCCATCATTAGCTCGTCAGATGACTCAGATCCTTAGTACCCATTTGCATAACTCCCTGAGGATACGTCTTTACGAATGACCTCTACTGGCCTGCAGGGAGCAAGAAGAATCGACGAACAACAAGATGGATGAAGCAGTTCAATCCTTGGATTCCCGCCGAGCATGTCTTCATTTTGTGGTCCCATTCAATCCTCTGTGACATGCAGCATGAACATCAATCCAGCCTCTCAGCAGGCATTTGTGCATGGCTGAACGAGGCCTCTCTCAACGAGCTCGGCGCGCTCGACAAGGGCTGCGCCGTCCAATTACTTTTAGTCCAAAAGCTGAACCAGATGACACGGACTGCTTCGACCATGGAGAGGTACCGCGTCGTCCTCTCAGACGGCGTCCACTTCGTCCACGCCATCCTCGCGACACAGCTCAACGATCTCGTAGATCTCGGAGACGTCGCCAAGTACGCCATCGTGGTCGTTGACAGCGTTACGTGTGCCATTTTACAAAATGGGACTCGGAGGTCTGGATGAGCTTCTCCGACCTCGACGATCGTGCTGACGTCCATTTAGACTCCTCGTCATACTTGATTTACATGTTGTCTCTAGAGATTTTGAACAAAAAATTGGCAATCCGGTTGCAGCTCCAACCTCATCTGCAGCGCCTGTCAACACGGCTATTAGGAATTAGGCTCACACCCAGTTACGTCTCCTGCCACTGGCCATCCAGCGCGTTCTGCACGCGCCAAAAAAGAATGAAATGGATATTGGCACAACAACGGGTAGCGCTATTGGTCACCAAGCCTGACCTTAACGACGATATCAACAATGTCGATGTCTACTAGGCTCCACGGTAACCAGCGACCATCTGGCTGCTGGTTCTCCTCGTTGTATTTAAAGCACAACGCCGGACATCATGACGAGATCGGAGGCAAGTTGAGGTATGGTTATTTAATACTGTATCTTAGAAGGAGTGGAAAGCATATCTTCGCTTTATACTTTCATACGGTTGTCGTGGATGATACCACAGTCAACACTCCATATTCTCCAGCTTTCGCCCCCGACATCTAGATCCGAGATGACCCCCAACACGCCCCGCATCGCCTTGCTACCTTGTCGATGGCATCCGTTGGTAGATTTATTCGCGAAAGCGGGTCGTCGACCAGATGGTCTTGCCTCGAACGCGAGAATCGGTTCGTCCTCTACGCCGCACCTTATATCCGGTCGGTTTGCGGGTCATATCGGGAGTACGTCCTCGGACCCTGCAGCAGCCAAGACCCCCGGTGAAGGGGTGAGCAGAGAAAGATGACAGCGGCCACGACGTTGCAGATTCTGTGTAGATCGTAGCGCGCTAAACCGAACCCCGTCTCTGATCGCCATGTCACAGCTCTCATCAGGTTTTTGTGCAGGGCTCTACGAGGGCTCTCTTTGCGGGATTGACGTGTTCGACTCGGGCTACACCGTCCAATTGCTCTCCAATGATCTCGGCCAAGGACAGGTACCGCGTTATCCCCTCTGACTCGTGTCCGCTTCGTCCAACTTGAAGCCATGCAGCTCAACAATCTCGTCTCTCTTGGAGACATCGTCAAGTACACCATTGTGGTCATTGACAGAGTCAAGTGTTGCCTCGTACGAAATACGAAGTCTGGACTAGCTTCTCCCACTTTGATGATTGTGTTAATGCATGTACATCTAGTATCCAGACTCAGACTCAAGTACTCACCCTTGATTTGCATGTCGTCGCCATAGAGGAAAAAAAAAGGCAATCCAGTCCCGCTTTGGACCAACCTCGTCTCCAGCTTCTATTCACACAGCCACAAGGAATCAGTCTGACACCAAGTTACGATCTCGAAAAACTTACAAGCCTGACCTCAATGTCGATATTATATGTAACTAGACTTCCCCCCTCCCTGTATACCAAAATTCCCAGTCAATTCGAGGTTCGGATTTTTGCTATGACTCGTCGATTTCGATTGGCAGTTCTGTAGTTGTAATTTGGTATACACCCGGGGCGTGGCGCTCCTCTGCGACACAACCCCATCCCTGAACAGGCCTGAACGTTGATCACCATGGGATCTTCTCTCCTGGGGAAACAGTTGGAGGTTCTACCCACGTCGTCGTCGAGCGTCGCCCGTTCGAGGACGAGGAAAGACGAGGAGACGGAGATGGAGATGAACAGGAGCCGCTGATTGACCCCGGGCTGGTCTCGTTCCCGCTTCCCAGACGTTACACTGGCAGGGCAAGCAGTAGGGAATCGGAATTGACATGGCGAAACGTACTTCCGGCGGCGCGACGATTTTCTTCGCGTGAATACCCACTCGAGGACCGATCATCGCACCTCCTCCCTTGGTGATGGGCTGGAATCGCTTGCCCCTGGAATTGGACGAGACAAACAGGGGTCATTTGAGAGTACAAATGTCCTCCGACTCTGACCCCCGAACAGAAAAGTCGACCAGTTTGCCGACCATGCATTCAACCCATAATTCTTAGCTTCAAGACTCGAAGTTTTGCATGGACGACATGCCGGAAAGCGGCGCTGAGTGCGTCGGGCCTGGCGAACGCGAATAGATGGAAGAGTGATCGATGAGGCCTTGAGCTTGAGGCCCTGAAGCGCTGGCAACGGCGATAGCGCGGAGAAGACAACGCACGACGCAAGTTGGTACAAATACGCGACGCAACCTCGCCTGCGTCTCCGATCAATCGATCACCACCCATGTCCCTCCTCTCAGCAGGCATTTGTGCGTGGCTGAACGAGGCCCCTCCAGACGAGATCGACGCGCTTGGCACGGGCTGCGCCGTCCAATTGCTCTCAGTCGAAAAGGTGAAACGGACGACGAGGACGGCCTTGACCAAGGAGTTGTACCACGTCGTCCTCTCGGACGGCGTCCACTTCGTCCAAGCCATACTCGCGACGCATCTCAGCGATCTCGTCTATCTCGGAGACGTCGCCAAGTACGCCATCGTGGTCCTCGACAACGTCGGGTGTCTCGTCGGAGGCGATAGGAGGTCTGGACGAGGTTCTCCTGCTCTCGATCGTGCTGACGTCTGTCTAGACTCATCTTCATACTTGAATTACATGTCGTCTCCAGAGGTCCCGAAGAAAAAATTGGCAATCCAGTTGCAGCTACAGCGCCTACCAGGAATTAGGCTCACACCCAGTTACATCTCCTGTCACTGGCCATCCAGCGCGCTCCGCATGCGCCAAAAAAGAATGAACTGAATATTAACACATCAACGAGGGTCACCGAGCCGGTCCGAGTCAGTCGACTTAACGATGTCGACGTTTGCCAGGCTCGATGGTGACCGGTGACCATCGGGTTGCTCGTTCTCCTCACTGTATCTAAAGCATGATGCTTGACCTCGTTGACGAGATTGGAGTATTTAACACTGATAAACACTTGGTTAAAGGATGTCGAAAGCATATCTTCGCTTTGTACTTTCATACGGTCGTCGTGGGTTACACCACAATGTCAACGCTCCATATTCTCCACCCAACGTCCAAATCTGAAATGACCCCCAATGTTCCCCGCATCACCTTGCTACCTCGCCGATGGCATCCGTCGATAGTTTCCGCGAAAGTGCGTCATCAACCAAACGATCTTGCCTCGAATGCGGGGGTCTGCGCTGGACTTTACATCCGGTCGTTTTGCAGGTCACTTTTGGAGTACGTCCTCGTATCCTGATTCCTGCAGCAGCCGAGACGCCCGGTGAAGTGGTGAGCTGAGAGAGATGGCAGCAGCGATGTGGAGGATCGTCTGTGCAGATGGCTCAAGGACATGGTGAGAACTAGACCCGCGGAGCGACGTAAGTATTTGGTACTACAAATAATGCGACACTACGCCGTTTCTGATCACAATGTCACAGCTCTCAGAGGCTTTTGCGCATGGTTAAACGAGGCCAGATCTCCTGACGCGGGCTACGCCGTCCAATTGCTTTCCATCTAAAGGCTGAACCAGACGACGAGGACGGCCTCGGCTAAGGACAGGTGTCGCCTCGTCCTCTTGGACGTCTGCTTCGTCCGGGCCATGTTCGCGACGCAGCTCAACGATCTCGTCTATCTCGGAGACATGGTCCCGTGCGCCGTCGTGGTCACCAACAGAGCCGTGTGCATCCATACACAGGGTTTGAGGTCTGGATATAGTACTTCTCCGACGCTGACGATCATGCCGACGTCTTTCTAGAGCCGTCTTTCTAGAGCCATCGTCGTCCTCGGTTTGCGTGTTGTCTCTAGACATGAAGAAAAAAATTAGCAATCTGGTCGCAGCGCCACCTCGTCAGCAGCTGCTTGTGATACGATCTCGAAAAACTACAAGCCTGACCTCGGCGACGAGATCGACGATGTCAATGTCTGCTAGGCTCCAAGGTGGCCATCGGGCCGCTCAGTTTCGTGCTGCCGTTCTCCTTGTATTCAGAGCATGAGGCACGACGTCGTGAAAGGATTGGGGGCAAGTTATGGTATTTTACACTATATTTTACACTGGTAAATGCTTGTTGAGGGCGTCGAAAGGATAGCGAGGGGTACTATCTATGCTTTGTACTGACATACGGCGGATGACGGCACAAAGTCGACACTATATTCGCTCCTAACACTCAGAGGTGACCCCCAACATGCCCCACATCACCTTTCCTACCTTGTCGATGGCGTCCGTCGGAAGCCCTGCCCGCGCAAGCGCGTCGTCGACCAAATCTCTGGGCAAAACATCGGCTTCTTTGGCTATCAACATGCGCATGACCGGTTCGGTCAATTCGGGGTGTCCCTGGAGCGTGAGCACATGAATGGACTCGAGATGGATGCGCAGCGCGTCGGACTCGAGATCCGCTGGCGAAGGTGCAGACTTGAGGTCGAATATCACGAAGCCTTGGTTGTGCACCGCGTCTGACGAACCAAGGAGGTGCGCGCGGGGAGGGCACTTTGCGACCTCCCTCTGGTGAAACAGTTGGAGATTCTACCCACGATCGATCAGCCATCGCCCATTCGAGGACGGGGAACGTAGGATGTGAGGGCCGAGTGAAACGTACGAGTTTGTGGGCGTGGAAGAGGGCCTTGCCGAGGTGGGTGGGATGGATGGCCGTCACGGAGACTTCCCATTCCCCTTCTTTAACGTGCGACCCGAGGGCTTTGGCGATGATTTGATGGCCAAAGCAGATCCCTGGATGGGTTAGGGTATGATGGGGACGAGAAGGTTGTTGACTCACCGAATATCTTCAAGGACGGTTTCTCGGTGAGGATGCGCTGGACGTATTCGATCAGCTTGACGACCCATGGGACGGGCTCCTCGACGGAAGCAAGGCCTGCGGAAAGGAATCAAGGGGATGATAAGGGCGATAGGATGGAGACGAACGGGAGCCGCTGATCAAAAGTCCATCGTAATGGACGTCGTCGGGCGGGTAGGCCATGTCGTAGACGACATCGTATGCATCGAGGGTAAAGGTGACCTCTGCCGAGCGTCAAGGGTCAGAGACCACAGCGATTTCATTGCAGAAAGCGCCCACCCGAGGTGATCAGTTCGAGCGACGAGGACAAGAATTGGCGGAATAGGTTGGCATATTCACCCCTGGTATGGACAACCCTCATGACGATATCGTCGCAGAGCAACAGGGCGAGTCGAACGTTACGCATGATGGTTGGGTGTGAATAACGAGTAGTACTGCGTACGTTTGTCACTTAAATACGTGCTGGAGGACTGAAAGGGGCAAGAGAGATAAGGTGACCATGAGGCAATCATATTGCATCGAGATCTCACCAGCCAGCCGTAAAATGCAGTCCAGGTTCAGGGTGAACCGAATAACGCTAACCCAGATGTAGCTTAGACCGTTACATACTACTCGGACCATCATGATGGAACCACGCGCCACGAGGAAAGCGACAGTGAGTTTCATAATCTACAGGGGTGAGATTGCAAGGTGTATGGAAACGTTCTTCCTGAGAGGCGAAATATGGGTCCCTTGCGGTAGGCACAGTGGTTATACATGCTTCTCTCTAGGTGGGCATAAGTCAGTGGCCTCGTTGGGTTGGTCTCCAACCCGACCTTTGTATCCAAGTCACAGACGGAAATACCAAGGTCAAAGGATCGAAAGAATCAAGCATAGAATTTTTCAGCTAGCTGCAATGGAACTGACACGATATGTTTTTCATAGTTGGATAGGACGAGATTGCTACGACAAGGACGCACCGAGTTGGTGGCAACTTGACTGTGCCAACCATGCGTAGCTTACTTACAGTTCGTGCTTGCATGACCATGCAACTTCTGATGACGCGAGCGGCTGCGCTGGTGTACAGGACGTCGCGAGATAGATGACTTGGAAAAGTGGTGAGTACGTCGTTGGGACAGATTGGACGTACTGGTAGCTGCAAGTGGAGTGTAGAGACTTGGAAGTGATCCCTTGTTGATTCAGGAACGAATATGGCCTTTTGATTGAAAGCAAGTTAATTTTATTCACGGATGCGTCCTCTCGATTTGCCACGGGCCCCGGGGTCATCCTGGAGGTTTTCAAGTGGTTGAGGCGTCGTATCCGTCCTTAGAGGGAGTGGACGATTTTCTTCGACCATGACGTTCGATGGCTCGTGCGCCTGCGATCGAGGTGGGGCTGGTGTAACACTGTGCTCGGACGAGTCGATGCCAGCCTTGTCATGGTACTGCCAGTTAGCGCTTGATAGTTGTGAGGGTGGCCACGTGGCCAAAATAGGGAAGAAGCTGATTTGGGCAGTCCGGTCAGCGACAAAGAGAACGATGGGGCACATGCCTGCATCCTCTTCCATGGGGAGTTGTCTCATCGAACATAGGTCGTTGTGATGGACTATGGCACAGTGAGGCACGAGCGGAAAGTCTTCGGACAAGCGACGTAAGCGAGCGGCGCTCCTTTTTCTGCGCCTCGTCCTCCCTGCACGGGCCTGCAGCGCTCGTCCTCACCCGTTTCAGCGCACCCACCCACCACTGCCTCCATTTCCCATTTCGGCTCCTCCCAGCTCACCCTATATTGGGTCCGGAGCGCGCGTGCCTGACTGCCGGTGCGAGGTGTTCCCACCCACCCTCGCAGCTCAAGCACTCACGCCCTACCCAGCAGGTCGGGCATCCCGGGCCGCTCCGCGCTCTTGCTCATCCACTCTCCGCCGTCCTCCCCCCTCTCCTCTCCCGAGCGGACAGAGCGACGTCCAAAGACAGTTTATCACTGGCATGATCAAGAAGAAACGACGCGTGGTAATAGGCACAAGAAAACCTAACGTGATGAAGCTGAATACGGCAATGCGAGGGCCATTCGACACGTGTATCGTTGCCTTGACGTGCAGGCCCCATGCGCACGATATTCCAACGCCTTCACAAACCACCACGCCGAATCAAGTTCGACGAGCTGGCTTAGAATCAAGAGGTAATTGTATTTTTTTTCTATCGGCATGTGGAGTAAAGAAGTGAGTTAGGTTTCTAGGTGTAGAGCAGAGAAATGAGCATGTTTGACAAGTTAAGGCGGCTTTTCGCCAAGCCTGAGCGAGTTGGGTGGGCTAGGATGGATTCCAAAGGTACTTATCTCATTGTAAGGGCGTGTGAGAAGAAGCAAATAATGCGCCTGCCAGTTCAGCAGTTGCATTCGAGGGCGGAATGTCTCGTCGCGAAGTTTGAGCAAGGGAGCGGGACGATGACCAGGTACATCGACGAGGCGATCGTGGTTGATCGTGAAGCACTGGCACTTTGCCCACCTGGCCACCACATGCGATCTTTCTCTTTGAACAACCTTGCAGCTGATCTGTCGAATCGCTACAAGCAGCTTGGCGACATACAGGATCTCAATGAGGCCATCGTCCTCGCCCGAGAAGCACTCCAACTTTGCCCGCAAGGACATCATGATTACTCAAGCTTTTTGAACAATCTTGCGGCTTATCTCTCCACTCGTTACAAGCAGCTTGGGGCCGTGGAGGATCTCGACGAGGCCATCATCCTCGACCGAGAAGCACTCCAGCTTCGCCCGCAAGGACACCCTTGTCGCTCAATGTCTTTGAACAACCTTGCGGAATGTCTGTCCACTCGCTACAACCGCCTTGGGGCTATGGAGGATCTGGACGAGGCCATTGTCCTCGACCAAGAAGCACTCCAGCTTCACCCGCAAGGACACCCTGATCATTCAATCTCTTTGAACAACCTCGCGGCTCGTCTTTCCATTCGTTACAAGCAGTTCCGGGCCATGGAGGATCTCGATGTGGCCATTGACCTCACCCGAGAAGCACTCCAGGTTTGCCCGAAAGGACATCGTGATCGCTCGATGCCTTTGAACAACCTTGCTGTTCATCTCTCTACTCGTTACAACCAGCTTGGGGCTACGCAAGATCTCGATGAGGCCATTGTCCTCGGGCGAGAAGCACTTCAGCTTCGCCCGCAGGGACACCCTGATCGCTCAATGTCTTTGAACAACCTTGCGGGACGTCTGTCCATTCGCTACAACCAGGTCGGGTCCATGGAGGATCTTGATGAGGCCATTGTCCTTGGTCGAGAAGCACTTCAGCTTCGCCCGCAAGGACACCCTGATCGCTCGAGCTCTTTGAACAACCTTGGGATTCACCTCACCACTCGCTATAACCAGCTGGAGGCCATGGAGGATCTCGACGAGGCCATTGTCCTCGGGCGAGAAGCACTCCTGCTTCGCCCGCAAGGACACCCTGATCGCTCGATGTCTTTACACAACCTTACGGTTGACCTCTCAACTCGCTACAACCAATGTGGGACCATGCAGGATCTCAACGCCTTCCACCCTGATCCATCAAACTTGGTAAGCAACCTTAACTGTTACTTCTGTATTTGTTCTTATGGTTGTGACAGTCGAGTGACCTGCAGGAGCTATTCTATCTCTACGCTCAGCTTGCGGATGTACCCCACGTGGTGTCTTCGAATGATCTGGATGCCTCTCGAGCATGGATCCTTACGGCCGAACATTTCAAGCATCCCTCAACACTTCTAGCATATGAAACAGCTCTTCGGTTACTCGTTCAACATCTATCCATTCTTCCCCCTTTACCACAACATCTCGTCATTCTGAAGAACCGTACATCGTCACTCGCAGTGGACGCGTTCTCGGCGTGTCTTCGTAACCATGTCCCAGAGCGTGCAGTCGAACTCCTAGAGCAAGGCCGGGGTGTGTTTTGGAGCCAACTCACTCGCCTCCGTTCCCCGCTGGACGATGTCGTTGCATCCGGCCCAGCTGGAGAAACATTGGCAAACGAGTTCACTCGTCTGACTTCGCTCATCCGCAATGCCTTCGATTCCCTCAATGTAGATCAGCATGAACGAGTGTGGCATCTCAACCTTGAAATGGAGAGAGTCGTGACTGCTATCCGCGAGTTGCCTGGCCTCTCTCGTTTCCTTCTACCCTCACTCTTCTCGGATCTTCGACGCGCTGCCAGCGGAGGGCCTGTCATCATCGTGAATGCGAGCGAGTATAGCTGTGATGCACTTGTTGTCTTCGCCAACCGAGATCCCGTTTACATTCCATTGCGAATCACTAAAGGATATGTTCAACACCTATCTTCGAACTTCCGTACCTCGACTGCTCGTGCGAAGTCGATGGATGTGACGAAAACTCTTGGCCAGATGTTACGGGAACTCTGGGATGACGTTGTTTTCCCCGTCGTCCGTTTCCTCCAGACGACACATCCATTGAAATCCCGCATCTGGTGGTGCCCTACCGCAGAGTTCTCTGACCTGCCCTTGCACGCTGCTGGTCCGTATAGGAAGGGTCAGCAGAATCTCGCGGATCTCTATATCTCTTCTTACACCCCCACATTGAGTGCTCTCATCCATGCTAGACGGCCCCGTTCACTGAAATCCGCGAGTAATGCGAAACGCTTCGTTGCCATTGGTCAAGCGAACGCCACTGGGCAGAATGAACTCCATTCCGTCAGCACCGAACTAGCTAACATTGGTCGGCGTGTCAATGGTTCCGCCACATTCAGGCGAATCGAGGGAGATGAATCCTGCATCTCACGGGTTGCTGAGGAGCTTAGCAAGAACCAATGGGTGCACCTTGCGTGTCACGGTCTCGCAAATCGTGAAAAACCGTTCTCCTCCGCGTTCGCTTTCCGCGACGGGCACTTCACGATCGAGCGGATCATCGGCTGTGATTTGGATGATCCTGAATTCGCGTACCTCTCCGCGTGTCATACGACGGTCGGAGACGAAGAGAGTCCAGACGAGATGATCCATCTTGCGTCGGCGATGCAGTTTGTTGGGTTTCGTTCCGTTATCGGAACGATGTGGGCGGTAGACGATGGGGAGACAAACAAGATCACATCGACATTCTATAGGCATATGATGGACGAGTCTGGTCGTCTGGACCATACCCGCGCGGCGTTTGCACTGAACAAGACGATGAGATCGGTCGACGTACCACCTGATCAACGAATCCTTTATGTACACCTCGGTGCCTAGTTGGCTGTCTAGCCGGAGAGGTTCATTACTAGTCCCCGCATCATATTTACGCCACGAACTGGTTGGACGAGGCGCGGCCTCAGGGATATCTCGTAGTTTTTTGGATAGTACATACATACATGCTGAGCATAACGTCCGTAGTCACCGTCGACACGTCGTCTTCGATAGACTTACACCGTCGCAAATACATCGGTTCGAGAATCGACTCGACGCTAAGCTTGCGCAACTCGAGGTTATTGCGCTGGTGGTGACCGTCTTGCTCCCAGACGAGAACACCCAGTTTCGGCCCGAGTGCCCGAATCGTCCAAGTAACCATCCACGACATTGCAAGTCGAACGCTGCTCTGTTCAAGGGACTTCTTCGGGGTTCTGTCGCGTCTCGTCACAGTCGTCCTGTCGGTGGTTGCAACACCGTGCTCCATCATTCGACGTGCAGCGGCACAAGAAATCGCGCGGCGATTGAACGTGCGGTGAGCCGAGGGAGATCGGACGATGAGGTCTTGACTCGGCCCTGGAGCGCCAGTGGCAAGAGCAGTAGCGCGGGGAAGACAACGCACAACGCAAGTCAAACACAAGTTGGTACAAATACACGACGCAACTCCCCTGGACCAGTCTCCGATCAATCGATCACCACCCATGTCCCTGCTCTCAGCAGGCATTTGTGCATGGCTGAACGATGCCCCTCCCAACGAGATCGACGAGCTCGACGTGGGTTGCGTCGTCCAATTGCTCTCGATCCGAAAGCTGAACCAGACGTCGCGGACGGCCTCGACCAAGGAGAGGTACCGCGTCGTCCTCTCGGATGGCGTCCACTTCATCCAAGCCATGCTCGCGACGCAGCTCAACGATTTAGTCTATCTCGGAGACGTCGCCAAGTACGCCATCGTGGTCCTCGATAGCGTCGCATGTGCTATCATATGCGATAAGAGGTCTGGATGAAGTTCTCCTGCTCTCGAGTATCGTGCTAACGTCTGTCTAGACTCATTATCATACTTGAATTACATGTCGTCTCCAGAGATCATGAAGGAAAAATTGGCAACCCAGTTGCAGTCCCGACCTCACATGCAGCGCCTGTCAACACGGCCACCAGGAATTAGGCTCGCATCCAGTTACGTTTCCTGCCACTGGCCGTCCAGCGTGTTCCGCACGCGCCAAAAAAGAATGAAACAGATATTGGCACGACAACGAGTAGCGCTATTGGTCACCGAGCCTGACCTCAACGACGAGGTCAACGATGTTGGCTAGCTTAGCGATGTCGACATCTGCTAGGCTCAATGGTGACCAGCTGACCATCGGGCTGCTCGTTCTCCTCACTGTATTTAAAGCATGACGCTTGACCTTGTGACGAGATCGGAGTATTTACTTAACAGCGGTAAACACTTGGTTAGGGTGTCGAAAGCATATCTTTGCTTTGTACTTTCATATGGTCGTCGTGGGTTATAGAAGGTTGTTGATTCACCAAATACTGTATCTTCAAGGACGGTTTCTCGGTGAGGATGCGCTGGACGTATTCAACCTGCTTGACGACCCATGGGATGGATTCCTGGACGGAAGCAAGGCCTGCGGAAAGGGATCAAGGGGATGACAATGGCGATAGGACGGAGACGAACGGGAGCCACTGATCAAGAGTCCGTCGTTGACTTCTGCGGAGCATCATGCATCAAGGGTCAGATAACGCAGCGATGTCATTGCAGAGAGCGCCCACCCGAAGTGATCAGTTCAAGAGTGACGAGGACAAGAATTGGCGGAATCCGTCCTTGGAGGGAGCCGACGATTTCCTTCGACTATGACGTTCGATGGCTCGTGCGCCCGATTATGAGCATGGTGGGGATCAAACACGCCCGCGATCGAGGTCCAGTTGGAGCAACACTGTGCTCGGACTCGATGGCGCTTGATAGTTCCCGCTCAGCGAGGGTGGCCACGTGGCCAAAACAGGCAAGAAGCTGGTTTGATGACGGAAACTCTCCCCCTGTCTTGCCTTCAAACCCCACGCATCCATCCACTACCTAACGCTACCTTTGGAGATCATATTTTCACGGAATCTGTTCCGAGAGGGGATCTTCCAAGAGACCTACACTGGTCGGGCACAAATTTAAAACACGGAAGCACACCGATCAGGTCGCCAAGGACATCTTGCTGAGCAAGGAATTCGGCCTCGACAACGCGGAACCCATTTGGAGACATATCGGGAGTATCAGTTTAAGTTGGACGTGGTGCCATGGCGCTCAAAACATCAAGTGAGTATGGATGCTACTGTGTCTGGGTTCTATCGACACACGGTCGTCGTGGATGACACGACAATCTGAACACCACCTATTCTCCTCTTCCGCCCCAAACATCCGGTATGCCACCAAGACTAGCTCAGGCGACCCCCAACACGCCCCAAATCGCCCTTCCTACCTTGTCGATGGCATCCGTCGGCAGCCCTACCCGCGAAAGCGCATCCTCGACGAATTCTTGATCCCAGCCAAACTCTTCACCAAACTCGGCCATCAACGACCGCATGATCGGTTCGGTGAATTCGGGGTGCGCTTGGAGCGCGAGCACGTGGATGGATGTCAGCGGGACGCGCAACCCGTCCAAGCGTGAATCCCCTTGCAGGGGCGCCTCCCCGTGGTCGAATACCGCCAAGCCTTGGTTGAGCGTGACGACCGTCGAACCGAGGAGCTGTGCACCGGGAAGAGACGTCGAGACTTCGTCGTGGTGCATTAGTTGGAGGTCCTGTGTGCTCACGGCATCGATCAGCATCGCCCGTTTTCGAGCACCAGGCACGATACGCACCAGCTTGTTGGCTTGGAAAATGGCCCTGCCGATGGAGGTGAGCTGGATGGTCGTCACGGAGACCTCCAATTCCCCTTTCTTAACCGAGAACCCGAGGGCTTTGGCGATGATTTGGTGGCCA
>JBBPMW010000770.1:0-14349 GCA_038090535.1 Tylopilus alboater | reverse complement strand
AATAAGATAATATGGATAATTATCACAATTATATGGAATTCTAGATATTATCAGATATTCCTGTGAATTATCCAGGGGAGGTATTCCCTGATGCACGCCTGGCGATTAAATCTTCTTTGGGCTGCCTAGGATCATATTCCTTGGAACGGCTGTGCATGTGGAGTAGCGCCTGTGTGGCTAGATTGACGATATGGGCAAGGCAACTTGATATCTACTATGTCAGTGCAAGGAAGACAGCAGGATGTCATGTAATGAAAACTTACTGGACTCATCTCTTTTTCGCATTCCAGGGTTTGCCTGTCACACTCTCAATTTGTTTGGCTAACTCACTCGCCATCGTGTCCATGTTGCTGGCATTATTGCAAGTGACATGCCTGATCTGTTTTACAATTTGTGAAGTCAGCTGTGTAATCATGTCTCGAGATCGAGACCTACCTTGTGCGTGATACCAAGCCACTGGACGACCATGAACAGGGCCTGGCCCAATCGAACACCATGATGCGTACTGTTCACTTGCATGAAGCCGAGGAGTGCAGTCTTGATCTCCCATATGCCCAGTGAGTTCTCCTGCGTCCACGAACCAGTGACCACAAAGTATGTGTCAGTGTTAGATGCCTGCCATGCATCACATGTCAGGTTGATCCGTCCTTTGACGGTATCGCTCTACAATCATGTCAATTAGTGTTAGAGTTGATGTGCGGTATAGTTACGTACCAAAAGTTGCAAACGTAGTTTGAGCATTTTCTCCTTGAACGCATCAATTATCAGTGTTCGCGTGTATTTACGGCTTGGAATTTTCATGCCGTTGGTCGCTTGCGCTGCAACCTCGACCACTTTCTTGAATGATGGGTGTTCGAGAGCAGAGATTGGCTGGCAAAGGGTTAGCTTGAAAGTCATGTATGTAGAGTGTTACCTACCTGATCCATATTCACCAACCATTCAACCAGAACAGCGCGAAAGTGCTCGTCACTGTATTTCGGGGTATTTGGCTGAAGGTGGCCGTCAAGCTGTGTTTGACGTGCGGGCTGCGAGTCCTCTTTCTGTGATTTTTGATCCTTCAGAAGCATGGATGTAAAATTGTTCTCATTGGACCATTTTATATATTCGGCCTAGTAATGTCAGTGATTGCAAAGGACTCAAGAGACTGCACCTACCCGATGGCATGATTGCAAATGATGTTGCAGGGTTGATATCTCAGCGACAAGACACTTTCTGTAAATATCAGCCATTCGTAATTACATTAGCATTATATACTGTACAATAGTATAATTAGAAACATACGAGCAACACTTGCATTTGCGACACTTCTTACCATCAGTGTCACGGACAAATGGCTCATCGAAGAAATTGTTGATGTCATGGCTGCATTGCTCACGACGAACCTTTTGAGGATCGTCAATGTCCATGACCTGGATATCAGCGAGGAGGCCATTGGAGGCCACTGCCTCGGATTGTTGTGCCAATGAGGTACCTGTAATATTACAGTGTTAGTGTTGGCTGGCATTTCGTGTTACTTACCATTGTTGTTGGCCAACTTGGAGGTTGCGACACCTTTGCCTGCAACACAGTGTTACATTGGTAAGCAAGCAGATAATTGAGTTCATACCTTTGCTCTGCCTGGAGGGCAGTGCTACCTCATCGTCTGAGTTGAGATTTGAGCTTGCCCATTTGCACTTTTGGCCCCCAGAACCAGAAGGGAAGGAGGACGGGGAGGGATCATGGTGAGAGTCACTGTCAGAGGGCAACTCGTCAGCCATGCTGCCTCCTGTCTCCAGTGGACCAGATTTGGTTGCCTGGTGGGAGCAAAGCTCGGGCGTGGCCGCGTTCTCAGCATCCCTAAGTCTGGCAGATGGGATTGTTGCCCATTTTGGGTGACCATTTATGTTGTTAGTGGTTGTTGCGGTGTTCATTTCGGCAGTAGTGTGTAGACGAAGCAAACAGGCACAAATGAAATTTTAATTGTGTTGAAGTGGAATTACTAATGCAATTATCTAAGCAAGCCGCAGCCCAAGGGCTCGGCTCAGGCTCAAAAATTCCGAAGCCTGAGCCTTGGGCCCCCTTGGGCCCCTGTTCAAGGCCCAGCTCGGCTTAGGGCTTCAGAGGGCTCAAGGCTGGGCCCAGCACAACACTACGTTCATGTGCACTGACCGTTTTTGTCAGCTGTCATCATCGATTGGGTGTGCACCAACATGCTTCCTCTTTTGCCTGCAACCAGCTCATTTCGGTGCATTGCAGCACTATCGCACTGAGGGATTGGCCCTACACCTTCTCCAGTCCATATACAGCATGTGCAGCATATCCGAGGTGCCCGAGACGGCCTTGATGTGGTGGTATGACGCGTAAGTGCGCCTAATGTGACTGACTTCTCTAGGGTTTGATTTCAGCTTGCCACATCGATGTGGTGGGTTTGGGAGCTCAATGGAACGTCAGGGATGGTTCGCAGGTGGCGTGGACGCCTCAGGTATGTCCACTGTTGAGCCTTTTTGCTGCTTGTGCTGACCTGGCTTGTCATCAGTTAGCGGCCTTGTTTCAACTCGTTTTGAGTCGCAGCATGTGCCGCTTGTTGTACTGCCCATTCCACCTTGTCTACCAACTCCCTGGACACCTGGACCATCGCTCTGGTGCATCAAATCATGTCCAACACATCTCAATGCATCCCACTCACCCAACTCGCCAAAATGGCCTCTTGGGCTGGTACCTCGACATAGTGTGCTCGTCTCAATGACGCATGTGTTCCCATCGGTCCTGGGGTGTTCCCCATCATACACGGCGCCCACAATAACTGTTTGGTGGTCCTCAACACCCTTGATGACTCTCAACTCACCCCAGTGGCCCAGTTGCTCCCCTGTCGCTCTAACCCGACACAGCACGTTTGTTTCGATGACACACTCATTCCCGACGCCTGTGTGGTGTTCCTGGATGCTGTGGAGACTTCCTGGTATGACTGTTTCGCCACCCAGCTCATCTGGATCACCTGGGTCCCTCCTAGGTGAGTTCTGCTGACTTCTCCCTTCCAAGCGTACACTGATGGCATTCTGGCGTGTTGCGCAGGTTCTTCAGCACATATTGAGGGTTCTCAACGCTCCCTGATGCTGTTGACATGTCTGCTTTGTTGTTTGGCATGCCTGGCTCTATCCTGACTCTAACTGTATGTGCTCGAGTGCTGACGTGTCCTGCAGCTTCTTAGGTCAATCCCAATGCTCCCAACACATTCTAACCTGTGCAGTTCTGGTAAGTATGGGAATTGTGGCTGGGCTATGCTCACTGCTTTCTTTGATTTGTGAGTGGCATGCATGCGAGTACGGAGTACTAGTAGGTGGGAGCAACGGAGCATGTGCATGTTGATGCATGACGAGTTACAAGTTGGAGGTCACATGACATCTTTGCTTGCAAAAATACTAAGTCTAAGGATTAGGAAATGTAACCTAGATTTCATTAGGAAATAGTACTCTAGTAACTCTATGCTTAGTCATGCCCATACTACTGGTTGTGAGCGCTGTGAGCGCTGTATGGCTGTGTCTGCTGTCACTTGGCTATGAGCTATGACTCAGCTGTGACTCGGCTAAAAGCTGTGACTCGGCTGTGACTCAGCTGTCAGCTGCTGGTTACCTAAAGATGCTGTAAGTATTATGAAATGCTGTCACCAAGTCTGGGTTTTGCTGATGTCATCTCTAGAGACCCTATTACGACCGCCACGATCAGAGAAAAGAGCCGGATCAATCATGTGTTCTTGTAACTCAGCAGTGGCCTGTCTTGCCCTGGTGTGTGGATTATAGAAGAGTGGCTGCATTTCCATAACGTTTAGCATAGACAGTTGTCTTGAAAGCTGTCGTGATGAGGGGGCCATGCGCCCTGTTTGGTCATGAGACATCTGAGAAGCTTGGGCGTGAGGAATGGAAACCACATCTAGTGTACCACTGGCGTTTGAAGAGACAGTGGGAAAGGACGGAGCAGGAGGAACATGAAAGCTGAACCATTGAGAATCCAAAGTACACTGATGAAAGGCAGGGATGGGTGCCAATGTCTCCATGTTGGTGGACATATGGTGGTGGGGGATTCGGCTATAGAATGGGTCAGATCGTCCTGTAACTAAATATGTGACTTGCCTGCTTATTTCCATGTCTCCCTTTTTCAGGCCTCTCGGGAGTAGAAGGATTCTGAAGTGTGTCTTAGGATAGGTCAGTTGCAGACTGCATTAGTTTCTTTTGCCCTTCTAGTACTGCCCTGATTTTCTCCATTTGGAAGATCCTTCCGCCAGCTCCTACCCCCATTCTACTCAAACAACGAGGTGCTGAACTGTCATCAAGTTGGCTTGGTAGAATGCTGTCAGTACTGAATGAGCTCTTTGTACGTTTCTGAGAACCCGCAATGCCTTCATTGCTATCAGGACGACACTTGGATTTGCCACTAGTCTTCTTTCTTGGAGACCTAGGATGAGCCATGATTGAGGAAAGGAGCTGAGGGTCAAGGACAGGGACAGGGATGAGTAGAAAGGATCCACCACAAACCCATTTTCAGTTGGCGAAGCTTTTAAGTGCAAATGGAGGGGAGTGGATACTAGCCGATTGTATGTAAAATCAAAATTGAAACTAGCTTGGTCGAGTCAAACTTTGTACACATTCAGAAAATGAAGTGGAGAGTGTGGGTGATTGTATGTAAAGTTGAAGTTGAGTCATGGCATATACATAGACTATTTATTATAGTGGTCGAAAGGCTACATGCTTCGCTTGAACCACTTATGCTGCACACGAGGGTTATCCAAACTTCTGATGTCTTCAACGTCGGGGGATGGTTGCTTTCCAGGGTTCTGTGCCATAAATTGATCTATACTTTGGATGGAAGGTAATTCAGTATCAGCAGCACATGCACCCTGCAATGCTGGCTTCTCGTCAGCCATTCCATGTAGAAACTTGTCGAAAATAGGTAGAACGTCTGCAAATGTTGCAGGGTTGGTCAGCAATGAGTTCATGTTCTTTGCAAGCACCTCTCGCCATTCATCTACGAGAGGAAGCAAATCATGAAAATAGGAGGAGACCTGACAATGGAAGTCCTTCCTATGGGCTTCCTTGAGAAAAAAAGATGATTTGACATCAGAAGCTGCCATGAGAGCTATGATAGCATCGCTGTTGTTCCAAGGGCTGAGAATCGTCTTCTTGGGGTCAACAGTGTGTGCGCAACCCAGGGGACCATCATACATGATCATGATCCAGATGAGCACATAAAAGAGGGATTTGATGTCATCAGCAAAGGTGTGCTGTATAAGCACATTGTCACTAAAAATGTGGCTGGTGGTAATTGACTTGTATGATGATTGAGGGGGGTTCAGAAGTGCCATGTCTTTGAGCTGATTGAGTAGATTCACAGACATGAATGGTATCATTCCCTGGTAACAATGCGAGTATTATTGTTACTAGTTGATTCTAATCATGGATTTGGTTGACTTACGGTACCGCCCACGTTGTATCTATGTTCTTTGTTCACCTTGGCTCCAAATTTCCAATCAAGCAGAAGGCTGCATGAAGTACCACCATCTAAGTCTTCTATCATGGTGTTGTTGAGGCTACAATCACGGTGCAGAATGTTTTTCTCAGCAGCTTGTTCCATCACTATCCATTCAATGGAGATAAAATATTTAGTTCACATAAAACTAAACTTAAAGACCCTCATACCTCTGAGAATATCCCGAAAGGATGAAACCAACTCCTTTTTCAAATTGAACATGGTTATATGTCGGGCATGGGGAGTCATGACCAGACGCAAGTGAACCTGGCAGAATTTCATGTTTTTCTGCCATTTTTCCTTCTAGTATCTTTCTGTGCTGTCTATCACAACATTGGATGCATCCAGTTCAGAGTTCTCGGGCTCTGGCTCCATGTGGACGAAGCAATAACCTTGTAGTTGGGGCACACCATCGATATGATGGAGATGTTTCATCATATTGACCTCATTGAGGATATCTTGAGTGGGGGACACATGGACCCAGTAATCTTTGATCACATAGTAGACTGTCCCTTTGCATGCAAGATAGCAAACAGTACCCCTACCCAAAAACTCAGGGCTTGAAAATAAGATCTCCATGAGGTTGAATGATTCATCGCCAACTTGCATCCTTCCAATTGGCTGAGATATTCCACCCCCCACCAAACCATTGTTCCATTACAGTACCGTTCCCCCAGCCTTGATTGCCTTTCGCCGTTAACTTCACTTTCTTCTCATTCGTCTTCTGAGTCTTCGCCTTTTTTTCCAGTACAATCCGACCGTACTCCATCCCCTTCTCTATCTTTCCTCTTTGAAGATAGTATTTACCCTTCTGCACCTCCATCCAATCCACTTTCTCCATTACCCATTCCGCTCTCTAACATATCTCAATCTGCTTCGACTTCATATGTACTGTTACCACTTCCTTCTTTGAATTCGGTCATCCTGATCTGCCAATCCGTTAACCCTTCACAAAATCTGCATCCACAGATGGCCCAACAATTCCAGATGCCCCTTCATGGTACTCCCAATGCTCCTAAGTTCGATGGCAAGATGCCATCTGAGCTTCCTTGCTACCTTGAGGATATCGAGTTCCTAGGTGACGCTGTGGGCCTCAACAATGCCCAAAAGATCAAGGCAGCTCTTCACTATGCCACTCTCAATGAAGTGGAAGTATGGCAAATGCTTACGGAAGCTTCCGCTAATCCAGTGGATTGGGATGCATTTGTCAAGGCTGTCAAAAAGATGTACCCAGGATGCGAAGGTACAAATCATTACTGCCGCGCTGACATTCAGTACCTCGTACAGGATTACCATGCCAAGCAAATGCAAAACCAGGATGACCTGAGAGAGTATACTCGAGTGTTTCACAAAATATCCGCCGTCTTAATCGCTAACAAAAAGCTAGCAGAGGTAGAGCGAGACATGCTCTATCTCAATGGCTTCCCCTCTGTCCTACAGCAGAAAATCTGCGAGCGTCTGCTCATAGTCAAGCAGGACCTTCACCCAGATGATCCATACCCCATGGAGGAATTCACCACGGCTGCCAAGTTCCTTCTATCTGGATCCGTGTTCTGCTCATCCCTTCCTTCTGCGCTAGATTCCGCACGCCAATCGACATCTTATTAGCCATCTCACACATCCGCTCAACCTTCCGTCCCCATTGCATCCTATAATCCACCACCAGCCATCAAAGCCGAATCGAACCAGGCTACTCGTGCACCCATCCTTTGCAAGTTTTGTGCAGGGACAGGTCATTATATCTGCACTTGCGCCATCTGCGTTGAATACCTAAACTCAGGGAAGGTGATTCGAGGATCCAACAGTAGTAGGCTCTACATGCCAGATGGATCTGAGATTCCACAAGTACCTGGGGGGAGGTGCTTCAAAGACACAATCAATCACACCATGGCTGCATAACTTTCCGTTCAACCTTCCGCCACATCCGCTCCCACAGCTTCCAGTTTCTCCAGAGTGTCTCCACCTCACATCACTGCCAGCATCCTTTCAGCTGCATATCCAGACATGCCAGCTATCTTCGACATTGACCCGTCCACATTCATGCTCATGGAACCAGAGACAGAAAGTGATGACATGCCTGTTGTTGCTAACCCAGATTTCCAGCCATATATCACTCAGGCTTGGGCAAGCTTCCAAGCAGACAAAGTGTCAAAGGACAAGGGCAAGTGCCCATGATTCAATGGCATTCACATCCCACCTCTCCGGAAGCCTGACAATCAGGCAGCTACTGTTTCTGAGGAAATCCTGTCCCCAAAACTACAGTCAAAGCATGTGCCATCTTCTTCACGACCATCCCCTGCAGCTCCATCATCCTCTTGCAATGATCCTGCCCCTTCCAGTGTCAGCAACAGCAATCCCTCTGTCCCTTCATCATCATCTGCGGCCCCTTCCAGGCAAAATAGAGAGTCTGGCGCTATTCCTCCTCGCGCTCCTCATGCTAACCAATCATTCCCTTCCACTCCGAATATGCAATACAGGTACTCGTTTCCTCTCGAGGATGAGTCTGTGCCACGATGAGTATTAGAATGGGTGCTGGACATTAGTGTTCCAGTACCTGTAAAGGATCTATTCGCTGTGTCGCCTGAGTTTTGGAAGCAATTCTGAGACCTTACTATTGTGAAGTGCGTTACTAATCAGCATGCTAACAATGTCCAGGTGAACAAACTTGCAGGTCATGATCCATCTGCAGTCGCTCGTGACTATGGTGATCGGATCCTCCGGAATGACAATGGCCTCATCATCACTCACCACAGCCTTCCTCTTCAAGCAATTGAAGCAAAGATTGGAGGTTCCAGGCATACCATCATGAGCATTCTAGATTCTGGATCGGAAATCATTGTGATGCCCAAGCGTATCTGGGAGAAGATTGGACTGCCAATCCGATCCGATCATATGATAAAGATGTCATCAGCCAACACCAGCATTGATATGACTATTGGTGTACTCAAGACTCTGGCATTAGACTTCAGCGCAGGCAAGGTCATGGTGCAGGTACAGATCCTAGCAGATGCCAACTTCAACCTATTGCTGGGGCGACCCTTCCATTGTCTTATGTCCACTACTACTGAAGACTTTCCAAACGGATTGCAGACGATCACTCTTCGAGATCCTAACACGGGGAAGCAGTTCACCTTGCCAACCCGTCCATGGTCGGAAGGATGCCCCCGATGTTGCGAGAAGAAGAAGTGCAACAGTCATCAATCAGTCGTTGAGATGGGTTTTTAGATTTCAATGATCTGCCTGTTGGTTGGGGAGATTCCAGTAACACTCCCATCTCATCTGCTTTGATTCAGTTATCATCGCCATCTTCTTCTATCTTTGTTTTGTCCTTCCTATACTCATCATCGTACTTCCGCCTGCCTCCTCTTTCCATTGGACCTATTCCGCCTTCTTCCGACTACCCCTTCCTATCTTTTCTACTCAGTCGGTTCTCAATCTGGACGTACTTTCTGTGCTTTCTTCTGTTTACACGTACGATATGACTTCTCATGCACTGGCTTACAAGCCAGTAGCGAAGAAGATTCACACCTCAAAGGACTTGAAGCACACACTTCTGCTATGGAGGCCATGATCACTTTGCAAGAGGAGGACCTGCTGAAGATCAAGGCAGTGTTGGATATGCTGTGAGGGGGTCTTCCATATTTGTAGATAGCTGTTTGTCGTGTACCATAGTAAGAATCCAATCATGTCTGTGTGTCAATCTGTGTGATCCCTAAGTAAAAGACAACAAAATAAATTAGAACGAAGGGAAATGCATAGAAACGAAATATAATTGAAAACGATACAAGGGTGCAAGGTACTGCTCAACTTGTCTTCTTCGTTCACCTTCTGTGTCTATTCCTTCTCGGAACCCAAGAAACCGGTGGTGGAACAGAACCAGACCGAAGAATATAAGGCAGGATCAAAGGGTGTGATGTCTCATGGCACGTTCAAAGGCAAAGGTCTAGTAATTAGTTTGTTGAGACATATCTAAGGAGAAACTGATGTGCTTTGTTTTGTTTTTGTCCTTTTTGTGGTTTTTCTGATTTTATCTTTTGTTTGTTTTCTAGGGAAGAGAGATAAGAGAAAATGAAGAGTCCAACGTCTATCGTATGAGTGTCTGTTCATTCTTTGTTTTTAGAGGTGTTTTATGTGGTAGAGAGCCACCGGATGAAGACCAGGATTGGAAGAGACACCGGATGAAGACTGGAATCAGAAGAGACTAAACCCAGGGTAAAATGGATATGTAGCGAATAATTCGAATGAAGAGGGAAATTGTTTCTTTTTGGATGGGAGCTAGTCATATGAGACCGCATCCTCATTTTGTTCTTCCTCGTGCTTGACATCATCTTCTGCCTTGAAATTGTCCAACTCTTGATCATCCAGTCCGGTCAGGTTTGTGACCAGAATGGAGATCTTTGTTCTTGGAAAGTAAGGAAGCAACCGAAATGCTGCATAGTGTAACTTTGAGACTGTGCCATCCAACTCTGCCAACAGATACGACCCTCTGGTAGTCCTGTAAGGACCACCATCAGACTGATGTAACGTGGCTTCGTCTTCCGGTTCAGCTCTTTCTTGATCCAAGTGTTCTGAACCAAGATGAGGTCTCCTGGCTGGAAGTCTTGGTCTCGAATCCTGTTCTTGAATTGTGCCTCAAATTGCTTCAAGGAAGCAAACCGGGATAAGACCACACGTTCTCAGATTGTATTGATGTCCTCAAGACGCTTTTGGAGCTGATGAGCTCACCAAGTAATCAAAGAGGATCTAGAATTGGGGTCAGAATCGGGAGCAGGAATGAGAAATGTGGCTTCTGCAAGGTTGAACAGAAAAAGAGGCTTGACACCATGTACCATGAAGTATGGAGAGAGTCCAGTCGATTTTAGGACTATTACCCTTTCTGCCCAGAAAACAGAGTGAGTGGTTAAGGGCCAGCAAACCTCTCCCCCCAGGGTACTTTTGACGATGGCCTCCCAGACATCGTAATGATGCCATTCAACCATGCCATTCGCCTGTGAATTGTAGAGGGAGATCCAGATGTGGCGAATGCCATATCAGTTCACCAAAACGTCGAGAGCCTGGATGTAAGGTGTGCCATTGTCAGTAATGAGCTCTGAAACAGCTCCCCAATAACAGAGAATGTCCTCAAAAATGAATGATGTGATGGCGGATGCGTTCTCAGATTGCAACATATGTATGCCATTCTGGGTATGCAGTGAGAGTGCATCACGCCTGAACGATGAAGCAATACCCACCTGATCTAGGCATCACCATAGTGTCAATGTGGACCTTGTGAAACAGTCCGCCGACAACCAGAATGGTTGGTGGAATGTGCAGCTTTTGCATCTGGCAGATCTGGCATTCGTGACACAGTGCACAGAGTGTTCTAGGAAGGTTCCCAGCTGTCTAGAACTGGGATAGAGTAGAACAGTACAGTGTTAAGGTGTGTGTTCTGTTCTACTCTGTCCCAGTTCTAGTTCAAACTAGACTAAATGGCAAGTGTTGTGAGGAAAATAAATATCACCAGATTCCTAACACATCCTAGTGCAGACAGCAAACACAAGCAATATTGATTCCATATGCACGCGTGATTACAAATGTACTACAAACTTATCAGCCAAGATCGACATCAAAGCTGCTGCTCTGAGTTGCTATCCCAGGTTCCATATTCGTGCTGCCACTATGGTACAGCCACAAATCAGATGAAACAAGAAAAGAAAAGAAAAAAAAAACATACCTTCCCTGATAAGCCCATCGCTCGCGTAAAGCTTTGGTCTTGGCAGCGTGGATGGTGCTTGAATCGCACTTGTCCATGAGGCCGAGAATTTCGACGTACACCGGGGAATAAACATTGACTTTGAAGCTGACTTCGGTGGCCTGTCCAGATACGATCTCATCCAAAACGACTTTGAGCTGTCAATGTATTTCATTAGCAATAAAATACTAGATTAACGCAGGGAAACCGACGGCTGTCGCAGCTAAGGCCACCGTGGTCCTTGGGACAGCAGCTGCGAAAACTTCAGGGAATAGCTTGCCAATGGACATTGAACCAGTGTAGAAGAAGTCGATGATTAGGCTCAAGAGGGTGGGGTGGGCGAGGTTGTTTACATGTCCCTAACAATAGTGTTAGACAATGATAAGTTTGAGTAATTTATGCACCTCTTCGTCAAAGCCATCTCTCAGGAACAAACTGCCACCGCCTAACAGCTGCTTCACGATATCAGTGTTTTGTTTGGAGTGATTGTTGGGGTCCCATCAATAACGCTGGGCAACCCAGGTTTGAGCTTTCTTTCTTAATGCTGAATGCCAATTGCCCAGGTCCTTCCACAACTACAAATATACAGTCAATGAGTTATTTGCATGAAACGAACTTGAAGACTTACCAATTGAGTGATGCCAGAAGAGTGTTGAGGCCACCAACCTATCGCTTTTTGTGAGTAAGAGCTATAAGTAGAAAGCTGCCTGACCTTCCATAACAACCAATCCTTGAGACCGCCGTTCGGCGATCGCTTCATCAATGTATTCGACAACTTTGATACTGAAGTTCGGGTGGGGCAGAAATGCATTGATCGATGCGGCCTTGCAGTGCGAAAGTTGTTTTGCCCGTTCAATGATATCACATGTGGCAGGGTCATAATATTGGAGCTGCCATGGGTCTGATCCCTCTGTAGCAGGGCTGACTGCTGTGACCGATTGAGGGGCAGGAGTAATCTCCTTGGAGGCTGAAGGTGCAGAAGGGAGATCTGCAGGAGGAGGATCTGCAGAAGGGGGAGGTGTGGATGGGGAGCCGCGGACGGGGGAGCTGTGAAGGATGACAATGCGGAGGGAGCTGCGTTTGACCCAGAAGAAGCTTGTTGATGACAGATCACGAGTTGCTGGATAGGTGAGGGGGATGGTTATGCTCATGGTGCGCAGCTACAACATTTTCTGCCTAGTTAATAAAGTTCAAGTTCCCTAAACAAAAATGAGTTATGGTTCTTCTACGGTAAAGGACTTACTGAGGGAGGGAGTTTGTGAGTGAACCGGCTCACGGACACCTGAAAAGTCGGGTGATGGGAATGAGGAATTCAGATACAGAAAGAACGACACTTACTCAAGGGTGGCTGCACATACAATCGCATGTCAACAGCATGGAGATTGCATGGAAGATCCTGAAGGTCTTGTGCAGGGTCATCATTGATAGCTGCCTCGTATCCTTGACTACCTAGTAGCAGTGAGAGCAATCAGAGTGCACTCGAGTAGTATGGGGGACATACCATTTATTTCGCGGAGGATTTGTTCCGCAAATCGTTCATCCTCGCTAGGCAAAGCTTCGTCGATCTCCAGAGCAATGAGCACAATATCATGCACATGAATGAATCTTATCTCTGGTTAGTTTTCCTCATCACTGACACAAGGGGTGGCAGAGAGGCTGTGCCCATCTCTGTCCATGATAAGCAGCAGATGATAGAAAGATGCGGTGCGCTCCAACCTGGCAGTTGATCTGGGAAGATCAGCTTCCGCTTGAGGATCATTGAAGTCCTCAAAGCGCAAGGAAGGTGGAATGCTATCTTTGGAAATTTGACGATGGATACCAGCGAATGAAGGTACAGAAGGCTGCAAAGAGGTAAAGCTGTGGCCCATGTGCTGAGGTGGAATGGCCTGCTGTTGAACGACCTGTGAATATGTACGCTGCGCTGTGGATGAACAGACCGACGATGTGCACGATGTTGGCACAGTGGAGGTACCTGACAAAGACCTGCCAGAGAAGAGTGAAACAGGTGGCGTGGAGGTTCAAGATGAAGTCACCGAATTGGCTCCAGTGAAACGTTTGCAGGGCAGTGCTTGGGTCTGGGGAGCAGGTAGTCTGAAGCCAAACTGTTCGCTGGGGGCTGCTTGGGAGAACACAGGTTGCGAAGGATTGGCGGTAACTGTAGCTTTGGACCTGTCCCCCGAATTACACGAGCTTTCTCTGTCTTGAAAAGATGGTGCCATGGGATTTAAATCTTTGCCTTGTGTTGTGAGATCCATTTTTGAGGGTCGAGCTGCACGTTCAGTCTGCATTCGCTCAAGTTGTTGTATTTGAGCCAATCGGCCTCCGGTACCTTTACTGGAGTGCATGGAACGTCACGCAGAAGTCGACTCAGAGGTCATCCCATCTTGATTTGATGTGAGTAGGGGACATAGCAAGTAAGTATCCATACCCATTGCTTCCACTGGCATGTCCACTTGGCTGTCAACGAAAGATTTTTTTCTAGATTTCTTTGCGACGGCAACACTTGTGGCGGCGGCTTTGTCGTCGTTATCGTCTTCATAGATAATCTTGCGCTTTGCCATCATTGGTGGGTGGGAGAGGCAGGGAACGACCCGAACCGTTCCCTGCTGTTTTGAGGTAGTCGAACATCAGGAAGCCGCATGTTTTGCGGTGTCACTACTACTGTAAATTTGTCATCGACAATCGCATTTGAGTCATGATCACGATTCACAACATGCAACAAGTATCAGAATTTAGATTGGCAAGAGCCACATGTAGCTAGAATGGTGTAGTATAACCATGTAAACGACCCATCCTGCTTCATTCTTGGTACCTTGGAACTTCTCCTGGCTGATTGTCCAGCTAAGCGTCACTTGTCTGGTGCTTCTTCGAAGGATGGCCCGGGGGTTCAGGGTGATTCAGCTCACTAGCGCCACATTTAGTACCACCATCTGAGGACAACTTTGAGCTCTGTACAAAAGGATTATCAGTCGCTCTTGAACCAGAAGCGCTCCCGGAGGACTTCCCCCCCCAACGAATCGTGTTAGGATGTGGGAGGTACTCAGACGACGGTGAATCAGTCAGCGCAGGAAGGGTGGAGGGTGCAGTGGATGAAGAATTCAGCGGGAAGTCAAGGCAAC
>JBBPMW010000769.1:0-14353 GCA_038090535.1 Tylopilus alboater | reverse complement strand
TTGATGAGAACACTGATGCGCCAGGTCGGTGGAGGCGTGTGTTCGACGCGATGCGGGGCGGATGAAGCGGCAAGGGTGCGTCGGTGTCGATGGAGGTGTGTTGAGGTCGATGAGGGTGTATTTGGGGCGATGGTGGTGCGTACAAAGCGGCAGGGGTCGATGGGGGTGTATTTAATGCGATGGGGATGCGTATGAAGCGACGGAGGTACGTTGGGGTCAATGGGGCGGAGGGGCGTATGAAGCGGAGGGGGTGCATTGAAGCCGATGAGGGTACGTTGGGGTCGATAAGGGCGCATTCGAAGCGATGGGGGTGAGTTCAACGCGGCAGGGGTGTGTTGGAGTCGATGGGGGCGCGTTTGACACGATGGTGTCATACTACAAAACCCCAAAACTATCATCTTCCTCTCATCCTTTGACAGACCTGCGAAACGGTCGAATGAACCCCCCGAACATTGAGCTCGAGGGGAGAGAAAGGAGTATGCGAGCTGCGAAGATCAATCTACCAGTGACGAGGCATACGCGTTGGGAGCGTGGTACGCAATGAGGGCGCTAGGAATCAACCTAAGACGACAGACAATCTGCGAAACACATTACAACACGTCAATGAACAGTTGCAACAGAGGAACCAAGAGGACTTGCCTGGGTGCGCTTGAGGGGAGCTAGACGAGCCGGATGACGGAGCGGTTGTGCCAGGAGACCTCCAGAGTGACATAGAACGTCCCAGAAGCGAAAGGGGCGAGCACGTCGACGATACGAATCCGTCAAGTCGAGTTAGGGGTCAAGGAGGGCAGAAGGGTGAGCCAGTCGGATCGAGAGACGTTGAGGATGGCCTGAGGCGAAAAAGAGCATCGGAATGAATGGGAAACGAGGCTGGAAGGATGGCGCAACGAGCAGCATGCGCTACGGCGTGGCTTGCTGGACAAGACACACTGGCAATCTTCATCCCATCGATTGGGACTCCGCCCAAATCATCTCGATGTGGGTTTTTCTATTCATAACTATATAGTTACAGCCGTTTTCAAATCGATGCGGAAAATGCGTGTAATGTCTCTATATATCCCTGCCATTGGCTCGACCGCCCAACTCGAATACGTAGTTCATTAGTAGTGCATTGTACTTATGGCAGATAGCCTGTGCAACCAATACAAAAATTAATAGCCCGCTCCCCCACCCCATTGGAGTGTCCTAGATCAGAGCCAGAGTTGGAGCCAGAGCCGGCACCATCCCCATCGCCAACGGGGTCACAACCAACGCCGCAAACGTCTTGTGCCCAAACGACACCGCACCGTACAATACCACCAGGTCCGTATAAAATTGGTGAAACGGTGTCGGACCGAAGTAGAGCGTCGATGCGTCTTCAAGCGTGCAGGCGCGGTGTGTCGACACGTGCGAGCCGCCAGTACGCCCGCGCACGGTGAAGGGTTCGAGGAACTATTTCATCAGTCGTTTGACCCCTAAATCCCGAAACGCCCACACCTCCACGCCGATCCCACTTGCCCCGATACCAACGCCGTCTCCGCACGCCACATATGTCAGCAACAGCGTCGCACCGCCACGTCCACTTCGCTTGCAATCCAGTTGTCCATGAGGGAGCGAAAGGCGGGCGAGGCGCCAGAGCGCAAAAGGTGCGTCGGAGTGTATAAAAGTTGCGCATTAGCGAGGCCGGCTAGGAATGTAGGTGTGGGTGCCCACTGATGTCACCAGTGTCGTCTGATCCAGGACTGTGCGGGGAAGGCGAAGGTGAAGACACGGGGGCAAGACGGAATGTCGAGGTCCGCGCGATGCTCTCCGTGTTCGGTCGAAGTGGAGCCACGTACGCTTCCCTCTCAAACCGCATGGGGTACTCGAAAAACGGTCGGAGTAAAGGGTATCGAGCATGGCGAGCGCGTAAGATTCGTCCCCGGGAGAAGGCGAGACAGGAACACCAGTATTTAGAGCGAACCATAACTGGGGCGTCGTACCAGGAATGTACCGCAATGGAAATGGATGAAAGCGCGTCAGAGGACGTAGATTCACCCGCGGATATGCTGCGCCAAGCATTGAAGGAAGAGACCAGATCGGGTGCTTGACAAGAGCGGGGAGAGCTCACTCAATGGCAGCGCAAAAGGATAGCGGTCACCGTCATTGAGAGGTGGGAGACAAGCCAGCCATAGACCGAGTGCAGAAGTGAGGACGTTGCCCGCGCTTGCGAGCGATTTACGCGTTCCCCAGCTTGCGTCGTAGTTGGACTCCCTCCCCAAGATCACGTTGCACCGCCTCCAACGCGCATCGCACGATCCCAAACTCGGTCACGGTCCCCGTTGGCTGCGAACGTGCCCCTGAGAATCTGTAGTGCTTCTTCTGGCTCTTCTTGATCGTCTTAGATGCCATTGAGCCGCACACCTTCAAGCCACGCAGACTCGGAGGCCCATATGGCTGCATAGAGTGGCCACTCTGATGGCTCGTTACCCAGTCCCTCCGTTACCCATCTCCGGGCACACACCTAGCTCCAGAGGATCTTGTAGCGGGCTGGTCGCATGTGAATCCGTTGCACGGACAGTCCACACTTGAACGAGGGACGCCCAGTCTATAAGAAGCTGCCTAGAAGCTGAATCGGACACGATGGCATCTCAGACGCCGCAACCTTGATCTGCTTTTCTAGCGCTGGGATACCGCCGTTCTTCGCCCGGTCCCTCGACGCCTGGAGCGGCAAGAAATCTTCCAGCCGGGACAGTTCTTTCTCCCATAACTTGAGTTGGTTGGCTTCTTGTTCTACAACTTCGGGGGAGTTCTTTCTGATTTGTTCGTTGAGCTACATATGGTAAAAGTAAAAGAGATCAGATTCCAACTCCAATAACTTTCGCGAACGCCAACGTACGTATTTCTCAAACACGGCAAGTTCCCTGCCGTCCATGTGCCGATTGCAGGCTTGGCAAGTCTTCTTTGCCTTTCCAACTTTGAGGAATGTCTGGTACGCCTCTATCATGCCAGCTTTATTGCTCGATTCACTATTTAAGAGCGCTTATACACATGTCAGCCCACTGTAGAAAGACAAGAATGTCCGTGTGAATGCATACCTGGTGAGCTCTGCAACACTCCGTCGTGCTTCTGCGAGCGCATCATCCAGGGGGACACCTCCGATAATACCATCCTTCAAGACTTTCTCCAGGTCTCCATGGCGCGTGTCGCGTCAACCAGGGAAACTCAGAAGGTTGAGAATACGGACGTACGTTTGAGCTCATCTCGCCTGGTCTTGAGTTGCGATTTCGCTTGCGAGAGCGTCGTCTCAGCTGTCTACAGCGTCTTGTTGACAGTTGCCAATTCACCCTCCGCTCCCGCAAGTTCATGTTCTTTGTCCCTACACTCGCATATAATCAACAAAGATGTTGCACGAAATAACTTGAGAGCAGACCTTGATATGCGGTCGATGTCGCGCTCCATATTCTCCGCGCGTGCATCTTTGCCGACCAGCTTCCTGTACTTAGGATTACACATCTCAAGCCTGCAAAAGACAGCCAATTCAGACCATCTGACACCCCCTGGAAAGCTACGCACGTGTTCTTGACTTCGAGCGTCCTGCTCCTCGCTTCCGACCGCTTCAAATCCAGCCTTGCCCTTGCATCTGTATAGAAACCCAGAGAGAGACTACGACGTGAGGGAAGACGACAACTTGTGGTCTACATGATGGGGGTATATGCGATGGCGTACATCGGCAGCATGGACGGTGGAGGTGACTGACAGGGTGTTCTCGACAGTGGTGGGCCTTCTCGCGATGGCGTACATCGGCAGCACGGACCATCAGGAAAATTTAATGGAAATGATAATCCTATATAATCCCTGGCAGATATGATACATTCATTTTCTGCCTTTATTTGGTGCTTAACTAGGATTGTTGATTGTTGTATAATAATAAACAAGGATCAATAATGAGGTACAACACTTCAAAAGAGTGCAGCAGGTGGTATTTGGTGGGTATATCATGGCTGCCAGGGATTATATAGGATTATCGTTTCCATTAAATTTTCCTGATGACGGTGGAGGTGACTGACAGGGTGTTCTCGACAGTGGTGGGCCTTCTCGCGATGGCGTACATCGGCAGCACGGACGGTGGAGGACTGACAGGATGTTCTCGACAGTGGTGGGCCTTCTCGATAGTACTCCGGTGGCAGGCAGCGCTGGTGGATGCAGAGACTCAGTTAAGAGCTTGCGAAAGGGTGGGATGATGGTGGGATGGCGCCTTCGAGCTCGTCGCGCGTGTCGGATTGACATGGGCGGTAGGTGACGACCGATAGGTCGATGGCGGGTGGTCGTGGACATCGAGACTCAGTTAAGAGCTCGTCGCAGCCCATGCGGTCGTCAGGCAATGGGCGCGGGTCCGGGAACGTCAGTAGTCAGGTTGGTCTCGGGTGGACGCGGTGCAACTCCCGCGGGGCTCATAACATAGAAACCCAGAGAGACTACGACGTGAGGGAAGACGACAACTTGTAGTCTACATGATGGGGGGCTTATATACCCCCAAAGTAGGAATACTACGTATGACGCACGATGACGCAAGTCGCTGTGCTCCAACAATCTGCCTGCAAACACAGCCCCCTAAGCTCTGCATTCAGACTGTCCCGCTTGTCCTCCATTACTCTCGCCTTGGAGGCTCGCTCGCTCAGACGCTCCTCGAAGTTGGCTTCCTTTATGTCCCTCTTGACCTTTTCGAGTCGTAGCTTCTTCTCTTCGATGTCCCCAGATAACGTCCGAAGCTCCGAAGCCAATCCTTGCATCGTCTCCACCGCCAACTTCGCCTTTGATATCCCCTCCTGTTTCTCTCTCTATCGCATGAAAATGAAATCAGGTGAGCGATCACAAGGGGCAGAGATAACAATAGGACCAACAATCTGCTCCCGAGTATTACCCCGTTGCATCTTCAGGCTTTCCAATTCCATATGAAGCTGCCCCGATTTGCGATTAAATTCGTCATTCTTGGCGCGGATCTCACTCTGGAGCTTCTCATACTCGGAGCGTTGCTTGTTCTGAAGATAACCCAATCGGTAGATGAATTTGTTCACTTTTTCGCGCTCGAGGGGACTGTGGCTGTATCCTTTGATATTATGCTTGTCGCTGATATCTCGAATGAGTTCTTCGCGTTCGATCAGGCGACGGTCATGCACCTGTAATATGACACATGGTTGTTAGGTGAGATGTTATTGTGCGATAGATAGGTTCATGCCTTAGCCTCCGCCGCAAGCTCTCCGTGTTCGTTGACGAGCTCCACATGGGTGCGGCGAGCCCTTGCAAGCTCATCTTCGAGATCTTGTCGTTCCGATTCGTGCCATCTTCGATTCTGGTTCTGGTTCGCAATGTTCTCGTCAAAGTTTCGCAAACGAGACTGCAGCTCCTCTTCGGTGCCTGTTCATAGCCGCACTCAGTCGCCATTCCACTCGTGAACAAGCATTGCAGTGACCCTACCTTCGATCTCCTGAACGGTTTCTCGGGCTTCCGAGAGTTCCTGCTGATAATGTTCCTTCTTCTGTTGCAAGTTCCCTACCTTTACACACAGCTCCCGGAAGCTCCCGCAACTTGGTCGCGGACTCATAGAAGTGCGCATTATTCTTGACGAGTTCTACTGCCCCTCGCATTCCTCGTATTGGAGCTGTTTAGAGGTAATGGCATTGTTGAGTTCGGCTATACGCGCACGGAGTTTGTCTGCGTGGGCTTTTGCCTTCGCGAGGGACTCGAGACGTTCTTTGTCTGCTTTTAGATCCGCGACGCGGTCTTTGCGTAGCGTTTTGATAGAGTCGAGAGCTTTAGTGTACCTGTAAAACGTGGTTGACGCAACATAAGAGAAAGGCTCAAAAAGCATCAACTAAACGTACCTCGTTGCCTTGAAAATGTCATCGAATTCCTTCTTCAAAGCAGCGGGTCCGGCGAGTGGCCACCGCGATTCTTCTTGATGACAGAAAATAACGTTCTCAAGCACCGACTTGGAGACGCCCAACAAATGCGGAATTTCAGCATCCATCTCGGCGCACTTTGTCGAGATCACCCCTCTCTGAACATCATTTGGTCAGCACGCCTGCCCATCAAGCGACGCAGACCACTCACCTTGCCCCCCTTCTCAGCATTACTATCCGCCAGGCCGAGGATGCTCTCGAGCGTCTTCATCGTCAACCCTGTCTTCTTTGCCGTGACCGACAAGTTCCTCACGACAAGCATCCGCTGTCCGTTTGCGGCATGAAACCGCAAGTTGACCTTCGCCTTGACCTCTTTCTCGTTGGCCATCTTCGGGTCGTGCACGAATGCGCCACCACGGGGTATTGGGTGGCTGATCGCCGGTCGTGGCATACTTGAGACACTCGATGATGGTGGTCTTACCACTGCCGTTGTGTCCTACGATGACGGTGACGGGCGAGAAGAACTCGATGACGGAGACTTGTTTGTCGTCAAAGGAACGTATCCCTCTGATGTTCAGGCTCGACATGGCTCAGAAACTGCACTGAAAACGAGTCGCTTTGCAGTACAAACCTCGGTCAACAGAGTCAGCGAGCAAAAGGAGTCAAGGAATCGTGGAGACGCGTGACACCACTCGCGCCGTGTCACGTGTTTCGTCACGTTTCCGAGCAAGCGGCCATTTCTAGAGACTCGGAACCAGAGCATGTCAACGATTTTCATCTCCAACTACATCGTCATCAGCCAACATCGAACAAGCCAACCTGACCCAACCATTGACGCATGTAAAAGATGAACAGGAGCGATATCACGATTTCTGAACACAGGACCATTCCAACGACTACAGCAAACAACATCATGATGCAGCAGGCGCGTACAAGTATAAGCTACAGAACATCAAAACAGCTTTAAGAGTGCGGTAATGACGTTGGCTCAGCGACTCAAAATTTCACCAACCTCGCGTCATACAACCTCCTCGGTCTCCCTTCCCCTCACAAAAGCTGTGGTAGCGATATGAGAGTATAGACCGTACGAGGCTATGGTGGCGTAGAACCTCAGCGTGTAAATTGAAGGCATGGTGACGATGACGGGTGGGTAAGGTGACGAATGTGGAAGGAGGGTGACGAACCGAAAGAGTGCATCTGCGGGGTGGAGCAGTGCCGATGCATTCGATCGTGATGCACAGGCGGGCGTGATTAGCAACTGGAGCGTGAGGGGGTTAGGTAGTACAGATTCTTGCTTGGGCGGAATGGGTGTCGGGGGAAATGTGTTGAGGATTGTCGGACAGGACGAGGGGTGGCGGTGATCGTATCTGCAAACTGCTTAGATTGTTGAACAAGCCAGTGGAGGATAGCGAACAGTTGTGCAAGTGATTCAGAAGGGCAGCGTGCGATCTGAGGCAAGAAATAATCGAGCTGTAGCGAGGAGACGGCGTCTGGAGCGAGGGCGAGCTCTACCCAGTTCACTCGCCGTCCCATCCCATTCAACACAATTATATATCCAGCACGGCTACCTTCAGCGTGACGACGGAGTCCCAGATGCTGATGGTAATGCAGCAGACAGAGATACCGATATCGGGGTCTCCGTCCAGAGGCCAGGAATTGGACGTGGGTCCAACGACACGGTAAGCGTCCAAGGTGGACATGGGGTGGACTGGAGAAAATGGTCGGGACGGTACTGGACTGCTGTCAATGCTGAACAGCCGAAAGGACTATATTCCCAGCCGTCCAGGTGCCGCAGTTGCGCCTGCCAGAAGTGGGGGGAGGGCATTGGAGGAGAGTTCGCTGCCGCTGAGGTTGTAGACGGTAGGGGGTGGAGGTGGTCGTGTAGTTCGCGGAGGGGTTGTACGAGTACTTGCCCATGGTGATGGTCAGGTTGAGAGTGTTAAAGACGGAGGACGAGGGACTAGTAACGTTGGTGGATGTGAGCAAGAGAAAATCGGAGGGAAATGGGAACCTACAGGGCCGGAGGTTCAAGAGGGAGTCGTAAGTGAAACTTTGACTCGGAAGCCTGATTCAGAGTGAGGGGACTAAGGGACTCGGAACGGGTGCTGTCGTCCCAACCGCCAACTTAACACCGTGACAGCGGTACCAGCGCAGAAAAAGAGAGCGTTGGTTGAGAGCAAGAGTTGGTTGGGGAGTTGCAAGGAGAGGAAACGGTGGGTTGACTCGAGTCACCGTGAATGCATGGAGAGACCAATTCGGACTCGTTCCTCAGGCCTCCGCTTCGACGACGTGACTAACGGCCGCCAATCAGGATCATGCATCGCAGCCGCACTGACAAGGAGAGGGCGGAGACTCAGAGGTGCATCATGATCGTAGGGAAAGCGATAAATACCATAGCTTGAGAGGGCTGGCTCGGATTACACTGGCAGTCACGACAAGCGCCTTGAGCCGCCTGGTTATATGGTTTCCGCTTGGTCATAAGCTTGGACGAGTGTTGAGTGATCCTGTCGATCGACGACATATGGACTCGGAGAAGGTATAGTACCGTAACCGTGGCTTTGTCGCGGTACGAGGCAAGGGTGTGGGGCCGAGACTCGGGTCCACGAGTTACGTAATTCGACTCTAGGTCTGCCCGAAGTCGCCATTCCTCACGAGTCACGCTCATAGGCGTATTGAGGTTTGCCTCCCGGTGTATATATGAGCTCCTGGCTATATTCTATACTGAATTGAGATCTGTATTGCTCAAATTTCACTAAATCATCCCTAGAACTCGTATTCGTTGAAGGCAACCGCGTCCCCATCCAGGTCATTCCATCCATCCATATCTGCGTAATCTCCTAAAATGGACTCTGACTCGGAGTCAGACGTCCTGAATTCCTCGTCTGACTCGAGGTCAGATACTGTAACATCCGGAGTCGATGGCACAGACTCGAAATCGGCAGGTTCTGATTCCACAGACTCAGAGTCAGTCCGAGTCGAACCCAAGTCATCGATGTTGCCCCCCATATTACAATTGCTGGGAGACGGTTGCTGACTCGGGGGTGGTGGAGCCGCGGGTACTGGGAGGGTATGCGAGTATTTATGTCCAATACCGAGTCCAAAGTGATAGCGCATGACCATGTCGCGATCGGCGAAACTAGCAACATATTTAGTGAACGATTTGCGTGAATCCGACTCGGACTCCTCACCGATTGATATAATAGTATTTCCAATCGTCTGCATCACCTGCGCAGCGAGACATCGCAGCCCCGTCAGGATGGAGTCGGCCATCTGCGAACGACGGGATGACGTGGCAGGCTCTGAGAACATCCGCAGGGTCAACAAAGCCAAACGCATCCTCGTTGGCCATCGGAAGAAATCTAACCCTATCCAGGGAACGCTGATCCCATCCGAAGGTTGCACTACGGTCCTGTACGATTTCGAACCATCGTACCCATAAGAATTCGATCCGACGTGACCGAAAATCGTTTGATCCCGGCCCGGTGTATATGACATTGGCGTGAAAGATTCCCAGCACGCGGGCATAGCAAAACGGGTGATAGTTGCCATCCAGATTGGACAACATCATGACGTCCCGATTATCGGTGCGAGGGTTGATAGTATCGAAGTCACGTTGAAGGTCGTAAGTGGTATAGTTGAGGCGAAGTAAGCGATGGCGGTAAATCTTGTCTCTGTTAAACAGTACGTGGTTTAGTTGCGATAAACGGAGGTGAGCGTCAACATCCGAAAGCTCAGTGCCAGTGTCCCCCGAGTCGTTTGAAGGAACGGCACGCTCTAGAATAGCTTCCGAGCCTGAGTCCTGGTGGATCGCTGCAATACGAGGAAGGATGTGAGCCTTGAGCTTGAAGACAAAATTCTAGGCCGTCGGTTCCCATAAGTTCGGTGATAAGCAAGGGTGGGGGGCTCGGACTTACCCTAGTAGCGGGATCCCCGAGATTAGTTTGCACAAGTCTTGTGAGCACCTCCGGAAAATTTTGGGACTGGCCGATGATGTGGTGTTCGCCCGATTTGTCGGGTAGAGGGTCCGCCAGATGGAGCGCAGCGCGTTTCAAGCGAATGTGGTGGATGCGAGCTTGCCGTCGCTCGATGGAAGCCATCTGCCGTACATAATACTTCCGGCTAGTTCTGGTAAACCGGCTTTTACTCGTGCGGTGCTCAAGTTCCCCCTACGTGCGCAAAGCCAAATTCAAGTTATTTGCAAGGTGACAACAAGTAGTAAGAGTACCTACAGCTTGTGTCGAATAGGAATCTGTGGTACCGTACATTCTGATCTGCGCCGGGTAATCTGCCAGGGCATGGAGCTTGTAGGTTTGAAGGTTGAGTACTTTCGGTTGTCGCGTCTGAACATGAGATGCGGCAGTAATTCCGAGTCCCTGGGAATGGGTTGATTTGCCCCGACTTTGTTGTGCTTGTCGTCGTCGTCGGGCTTCAGCTTCACGAGGCAACTCTTCTGTCATGAAGGCACGACATGTATTTGAGGAAAAACGGCGAATGCAGTTGCCAAGATCCTTTGTCACGAGTTCTAACAACTGTACCGTTTCGTCAGTGTGCAGACGGAGCTTAGCCAAACCATGCCAATGGGAAAGGACAAATAGCAGCTGCGACACCTGAGTGTTGTGAGGATCCGGTAGCAATCCTAAAAAAACGGGAATAGAACACTATCGAACCAGTCCCAGGCTTGTCAGCAAGATTGTATCATGGACGGAAAGTGAAAGGTAGTACCCACCTGGAGTACGTCTTCAAAATCTCGTGCAGCGAATTGCTTTGTCTCTGATACATTCTTGCGAAAACGCCGAATGGTGTCACGACCGAAGGTTGGCACTTGACGAAAACTTCTCAGGTAAGTTCAACAGGTTTTGAAACAATGTAGTTAATTTTCTCACCGGCGGTCGAGTTCAGCCAGCAAGGCTTTCTTTTGGCTATCAACTATGCGAAGTAGGTGGGTAAAAATCGCTTTCCAAACGCCGAGCTCGAATTCATGTAATAAGTCGACAACAAGCATAAGAAAAAAATCAAACCCAGTTCGGCCTAGTCTTTCGGAAAATGAATTCTAAATCAAGAAGTTAGTGTTGTCATGGTTGATCTCAGCGGGAAAACAGCTACTATTGTCGGTACCAGGGACTCAGGCTTTAAAAGTTCCTCGACTTGAGGAGTGTCGACGACATATTGTTGCTCGTAAATCAAATGGCGTGCTGACGTGATCTTGGCTCGTCGGTCAGCAGTATCATGACGCGATAAGACATCACGTCTCAATATGTCGTTTGCAGTAGCAACATTCTGCAACTTCTCCTTCGGAATGAGGCATCTTGGGCATGGACAACCACCAAGGTTGCGGATGTTTGCAATGAGTACCCTGGGACGCGTGGAAGTTCAGGTTTGAGTTGTGATGGTGAATTTGTCTCGGATTAGGTGGCATAACGTACTTCTCAGGATAATCGGCTGAATACGTAAAGATCCGAGGGAATAGTCGCCGCTTGATACCATCTCCACAGGTAAACACCATGCCGTGTTCGTATGCTCGGAGAAATTCGTCGTCTAACAGATCTCTCCACTGTGCATGAAAGAGTTCCCGACGGCAGTGAGTGGATAGATTATCGCCTGGTGGTTTACCTCCGGTGTGCTCCATCAAAAAGTCCTTGAACTCGTCTGGTAGCTAGTTTGAGGAAAAATTAGATCTGTATCTTCATGTACTGTGAACACGTACATGCTGAAAATATGCTACGTGCGAGCAAAGATTCGCGGTCGGAGTACATCGCTGATATTTTGATTCGTTTCCAAAATAGAGGTATAGGGGCCATAGCTTTGCGTCGCCAAACGAAGTAAGCTGAGTGGCGTCAGACCAGAACATCAATGCAACGACGCGTCGAGGCAAGGTACAATCACCAGTAGCGGGATCCGGAGGCGCGTCCTGCAATTGGCGGTGTGCTGTAATAAAGGCCTGAGAGTAAAAGAGTTCACCGTAGACCCCAATGTCATCGGCCGAAGAGGAACGTTTCCACCGCAAGAGATAAGGCTCGAACCGAAAGGACCGGCAGCGCAAAGGGTCTGAGAGCTTGTCGCGGATTATCGAAAGTAGAGACCGGCGGTAAAAATTACAGATGGTGTAGTCTCTAGGACCAGGATGTAGCGAGCGTCGAGGAAATGGGACAGAGATCGTAATGTTTCTCTGCATCCAACCGTCCTCCTCGGGTAACCAATCTTGCGGGTCCGAATCAACCTGGTGACTCGAATCTGAGGGTGCTCCACCGGAGGTGGCACAAACACCTAAACGGCCAAGTTCACGGTCAATTGCGGTCCAGTTAGTACGACGCAGGTCCTCGGGACGGAAGTCAGCACTTCCAATGATTTTGATGAGGCTTCCGAAGCCTCTCTTGGACTTTTGGACACCGTGATTCCAATACCAATCACCGAGAAGCCACGAATTTTTGTTCGGATAAGGATGGAAAGGATTTCCAGAATCGGACGACTGAGGAATCCCGGCCGCAGCGACTTCTGATTCAGGTACCGAAGCGGTCTGATCCTCAGGATCATCGATGGGAGTGGAGCCGTCATCGTATACGCGGAATAACCCAAACGAGTTGACTTGGGTAACTACGATGGCGCGGCCATGCATTAGGGGGGGTTGGTTTTGCGTGCTCATCGAGTCCGATGGGGTTGATTGAATGGGAGGAGCAACAGAAAGACGAGAAGAACTCGCACTGGCAGGAGCTTCAGGCTGCAGCACTGCGTCGTTTGGAGGTAACGGTAAAGGAAGTTCAGGGAGCATATCCCGGAAACGTTTTGGGAGTCGTCGGTTGATTCGCCGGCCCCGACGAAGAGACAATGGTAGCGTGTCATCTTCAGCCTAAAGCGTCACCAAGGAATCAGTCTGCATTGCTCATAAATCGGAGACATAACGGGATACGTACTTCTTCATTATTCCCTGAATTACATTCTTCGCTATGACGCGCAGCGGCTGAGGCCGGATTGGACTGCGACTCAGAAGATGTACTACCACTGGTAGCCACTGATCGCCGCGACGCACGCCTGTCGTTTGAACGAGTCTAAAACCATAAATCACGTGCGTACCTTTATCTTGAACGCTGTTTGACTCCAAAGACTCCGTAGACAATTCCTCTGAGAAGGCGCCTTCGATACGACGCTTCTTCAAGTTGTGGAGCTGGTTTTCTTTCGCCTGCTTGAGGGCACTTGCCAGGCGCTTCTTTCCTTTTTGACAGGTCTTCTTGTGTCTCGTAAAGGCACCGGCATCGTCAAAAGAACGACCGCATACGCACACTTCATTGGAATTTGGAAGCATCGGTATAGTTGCCACTAGTAGGAGTGATTCCAAAGTGATTCCAAACCCTACAGCCCCCGTCACAAATAGAGACAAACACGGCACCCCAGGCTGGCATGCCATCCGACTCGGACTCGGACTCGGACTTGTTGTGATTACACACAAACCGGGGCCTAGGCTTCTTTGAATCTTTTATTACTGATCATGCACCTATTCCTCATGTCGTTTAAGGGGGGAGAATAGTAGGGCTCTGGGTTCATGCATGCTGGCCCAATACGCTCCAACATAATGGCCAATCCTGACCTGCCCAAGCTTCAATTCCATAGTCACTCCCTTTGAAAATCAGTGTAGTTCTAGCACACGTTTGAGATTGTTGGCAATAGATGGAAGACGATGGGCAACATACAAATAACTAGATTACCCGAAATCTGTTTGGATCACGGGCAGGTGGAATAAACGAGTGATACTGGTATTTCGCATCACTGGGACTCCGTATTCAGGGTCAACCTAGACTCGGGAAGAAGGGACGTACGATGTCCTTGTTGAGAGCGTGCACATCGTCCTGGCACCTGTGTGCCGCATGTGGATCTATGTACGAGACTCCCCGGATGTCTTGCAGAGCCCCAGTACATACGCGCATTCACTCGGCCGCGGCGTACGATGAATCGACACTCTTGGACGTGTGTGTCTGAGGTCACGGTTCATGCGAGGGGTGGCCAGAGACTTGTTTGATGCTGAGTAGCTCGGTTGGCCAGGCACTATTCGACAATAGGACTGACGCTTCTAGTAAAGAAATAGTTGACACTAAAACTCTGGAAGGGGGTCATCCGAGTCAGGATCCAGCTAGACTCAGGGAGAACGAATGCAGCGCACAACGTTCTTGATGAGAACACTGATGCGCCAGGTCGGTGGAGGCGTGTGTTCGACGCGATGCGGGGCGGATGAAGCGGCAAGGGTGCGTCGGTGTCGATGGAGGTGTGTTGAGGTCGATGAGGGTGTATTTGGGGCAATGGTGGTGCGTACAAAGCGGCAGGGGTCGATGGGGGTGTATTTAATGCGATGGGGATGCGTATGAAGCGACGGAGGTACGTTGGGGTCAATGGGGCGGAGGGGCGTATGAAGCGGAGGGGGTGCATTGAAGCCGATGAGGGTACGTTGGGGTCGATAAGGGCGCATTCGAAGCGATGGGGGTGAGTTCAACGCGGCAGGGGTGTGT
>JBBPMW010000768.1:0-14359 GCA_038090535.1 Tylopilus alboater | reverse complement strand
GCATCCCGGCACGATTTAGGTCCTCCCGTTCTTTGGAATCCTCCCTTCTGTAACTTCCTGATCATCATCGCACACGTCCCGCTGCCGCTCTCGACCTTCTTTACACTATCATTTTCTCTTCCAACATCGCGATTACCTCTGTTTCTCACAACTACGTCTACGTATGTACAGAGTCCAAGCGATCGGTATTGTTCAATAAGTGAGTCGCCGTTGCCTCCTGGCCCCTCAGCACCTGGGAACTCAAGCAAACTTGAACATCGCGCCTTGTGGGCTCACCTTACTGCTCTCCACAACGCCACTGAAAGAACCTCTGTCACCTTTGCCTCCGCTCTATGGACCCCACCCGTCAGGCGGACCGGCGGAGGACGTGCATCACTGACGCGTCTCGCAGACAACAATAGAGCCACCTTTTTTGACCTTGCATTTGGCAGACCGGTGGAGGCATCACAGTGGTACATACATGTACCGTGCCTACTTGTGTTGTAAATTGTGTTATAGCATCAACCGTTGACGTGCTCGATGACACATAGTTTCGAGTGGAACCTCATCCTCGACCGAGTGGATCGTTTATCACACTCCCTAAGGTTGAAGAAGATCCGAGAAGCAAGGACGCTATGAAGAGCCACCTGGGCGCTGTTACAGAACAACGCATGGTAAGAACTTTTCGACGCAAATGGCTGGTGTGAGAATCCCTCGGACCGAGACAACAAAGCCTGGCAGTGGACTTCGCACACTTCGAATGAAAGACACTGCACAATCAAATGCCAGGTGCAGGATGATGGATAAGGCCCACAAACTGGCCGAGCAGCATCACGACATGAGGATCCATACCGTATGTAATTGCGGAGGATCCTACTTCTATTGTACATCACCATAATAATTTTACACGTGCTTCAAGCTGATTGTGATCGAGAAATGGCGAATTCGACGGCAGGGATATAACAATCATAAAGCTAATGCTATAGTTCCCCCTCGAACAACAATTTTCGCGGTTTCGGGATATTGGGTGAGGGCAAGAACAAGGCAGGCCTAGATCACCGATCAGCATCACATACACTGAACCGGGAAACTGGACCGTACATCGACGTTCCACAGTTTGCAGCTGCATTACCCATGATGATGCTTTCAGAAACACCTGAAATGCTGTCGTTCTTTCCAAAGGCAGCAGCGTCGAATAAATGATCGGTCGTCTTCTCGAACGAGGCGAGCATCATCACGCTGTCCTTCATCTTGGCCACGCCGAATCGAGTAATCCCCAGAACCTCGCCCTATACGGAAGATTATTATAAGAAGATCGTGGAAATTCGCAGCGATTTCTTTCTTACCTTGTAGGTCATGACGTCCCCGAGAAGCATAACATGTCGAGGGTCAATATTCATACCGTGACTTGACATGGTGAACTGGATTTCGTTGATGATCGTTCGGCGTGCAGCCTCAATACCAAGAACTTGGGCAGCCTCAATGACATGATTGGACGTCGTCTGTTCACCGACGATTCCTAATTATACGGTGTGTTGAGATCGCCAATAATGTGGGGAGGTACACACCCTCTGTCGTCATGACCTTTTGAAGACCATATCCTTCTACAAGCAGTTCTTTATCTCCTTTCTTACCTTTCGAATCGTCTTTTTCCTTGATGTTGATGATTGCACGCTCGATGGAGGGGACTCCCTTGGATGTGGGGTTATTTAAGCGAGTGCCAACATGATTGTTCGGAAAATTACCTTGACAACCACTTCAGGTAACAATCGCCTGAGCTCGCGTAGTCGATAGTATTTGTCGGATCCATCGACGTAGAGACGCAGTCGGTTCCGTCGAGAAATAACCGTGATAGCCTGTGTGACCAACCGCGTTCGATTCCAATGAATGGAGACGTTGAAAATGGAGGTACCTACCTCTTGCTTGACCTTGAGTTTCTTAGCGTTGACGATCCCCCATTTGATGTCGTCCAACGTCATTTCCAACTGTATGACTCCCATGAGTCTGGAGCACTGCACAGCTACACAGCAAAATGCTAACCTGCAACTTCTTGACGGCGTCCATGTCTACAATGATTCCGATATATGTATAGTCTGGCGCCCATGCTTCTTCTAGGACTGCGGCTACCTGCATAGAGAATGGGGGATCATGTAGGGGGGTTAATAAAGGTGAATTACATCACCGAGGTGTGTTTTTTCCAGACGACCTTTGACAATGCGAGCTGAGGCCTCGCTGTCACGTGTAACCAACTTACAGCTGATGATGGGGGTGCTTATAAATTTAGCCGCGTTTATGATTTCCTTGATACGAGGCACTCCTAGGGTGACGTTCATAGATGCGACACCAGCGAAGTGGAAAGTCTTCAGAGTCATCTGCGTCCCTGGCTCACCAATAGACTGTGCGCCGACGGCACCGACCGTTGAGCCTGTAGCATATTAGTTGCTGTACTCAGATTCTGAATTCCGAACCGCGTACCAGGTTCAATTCGGGCTTTGACATACTTTACCCAACAAAGATGTAGGAAGTGGAGTAGTTGCGATTCCGTGACTTTAGCCATGTTATCCACAATCGCTTTGTCGGCCCCTGCGGACGATATGAGAACCATGACAGTTCAGAAAAGACTGCATACTAGTTGCTCCCAAGGAAAGGTCGGTGTCGGCATCCCATTCATCATTACGCTGCAGGGCTTCGAACATGCCGTGTGCCTTCCTAGTCTTTGCGACATAGTTGACGACGCCATCTGCAATGAAATCGCGGATCGTAGCGATATAGGCAGTGGTACATTCGTTGGTGAACTTTGGCGTGGCTAGATCACGATCCATGACCTCAAGGATTTCAAACGGTAACAGAGCACGGCCATCTCTCCCTCCAACTGACTACATTCCTTGAGTCAGCTCTAGTCCTTTGCGCAGTACGAATAAAAACTGTAGATACCAATGCATGTTTCAGAGATCGCTGGAATTCTATTGGTTGGGCATCTCCTTCGAGGCAGGCCGGATCAAGCCCATCATCTCCGTACCTGAACTGTACGACTCCCCCGGTGGAATTACGGACAGAGAGGTCGTACTGTGTGGTTAGGTCTTCCAGAGCTTTCATCAAACGTCGTTGCATATACCCAGTCTCGGCTGTCTTGACAGCCGTGTCCACCAGACCTTCACGCCCTGAGATGGCGTGGAATAAAAACTCTGTGGGCGAAAGACCAGTGTAGAAACTGTTACGAACGAAACCCTTTGAGGGTGGCTCCTTGGATTTCTTTGGGAAGTGTGGGAGGGAGCGGTCCTGGAAACCATCCGGAACACGTTTTCCAGAAATAATCTGCTGCCCAACACAAGCAACCATCTGCGAGACGTTGATGACGGAACCTGTCATCGATACCGGATTAGAATGCGTCGACTGCGGGTCATTTCCACTCACCTTTCGATCCACAAGTAGCCATGACAAGAGGTGCGTTGTGACGACTGAGTTCCTCCATGCATACCTTTCCAACCTCGTCACGGACCTTGGACAAAACGGCAGATATAAGCGCTTCAAGGGTTTGCTCCTGGTTACAGCCTGGCTTATTCTCCAGCAATCCTTTTTTCGCCTTCGCGATAAGGTCAACGCACTCGGCATAAGCCGCCTCCACTTTTTTCTCCTTCATGGCTCGTAATTTGGGTCCCGGGATGACATCGTTGATACCGAGGGAGAACCCGAAGTTGGCTAGTGGGAACGTCAACGTTTAGAATCTCTCCAGACCAAGAAGAAATCAAATCCTACCGAGCCATCGGGCACATAGTTTTGCGATGCGATTCATAGCTGCTGCTGCTTCATGCGGTCCATAATCGTGTAATATTACACCGAATATCGACTTCTTCTTCCCGCTTCCAACAGTCGCCTTATCCATGACCCCACACATGATTTCGCTGTTGACGATGACAAGCCACCCGTCGTTTGGAGAAAGATCCGGAAGTGGCTTCATGGCATAACAGTCCGCCCTCGGATCGTCCACCCTATTACATTTCGACTCGACGTTGACAAGAACATGTGACTTTTTGTTTGGGCGCATGAGGACATTGAATATTTGCTTCCCAGTCCATAGGCGCATGGGTTTCCAGATTGTAGGAGGTGGTATATCAATTTGTAGATCCGCGTCTGCCAAGTAACAGCAAATTTGGGTGAATTGACGACGATCAAAGAAGGTATCGCGCTTCGTCATCAGATATGAGGCGGTGATGAAGTCCTGAATGGCTGCAATGACGGGTTCACCATTTCGAGGAGTCACAAGATTGTGCTCGACGCTCATGAGTTCTAGCGCTTCTGTGCGCGCTTCTTCCGTCTGCGGTACGTCTATCGACCGGATGAGCCAAATGAATAGCGCCTTATGAACACCTACGAAGGTTCATCTCGTCACCGTCAAAATCGGCATTGTATGGTCCACAGACACATTCATTGAGACGGAATGATCGCCACGGCCGTATACGCGCCCGATGGCACATGATAGACAGCTAGGAAAGGGGTGTGAGCTGAGCAGACAGAACAACTTCCAGTAACTCCACCTTGTGTAGACTGGGCTGGCGGTTGAACAGAACAATATCCCCGTTAGTAATATGTCGTTCTACAGTATCTCCGACGCGCAAGCCGTCTGCGATTGAATTTCGATTCCCAAACTTGAGGTACTTTTTGAAGCCGCTGCTGCCCGCTGTGACATAATTTGCACCTGGGTGAATGTCGCAGCCATTCCGAACCGCTTGCCGAAGGACTTCAATGTTGTGGGGTGTGACGCGCTCTGGGTAGGTCAAGATTTTAGCAACTCGCTCCGGGACAGCGACTTCGTCGATACGTAAGTTTGGATCGGGCGAGATAACAGTACGACCCGAGAAATCAACGCGCTTTCCCGAGAGGTTACCTCGGAAACGACCTTGTTTTCCTTTCAATCGTTGTACAAAACCCCTCATGGGCCTCTGCCCGGCCTGCGATGGAACTCCGGGCAACTCTGAGTTGATATACATTGCAACAGAAAGCTGCAGGAATTCCCAATGCTCCTGGTAATCATAAAATCAGAACTAAACCAACCGTACTGAAAATTATCCACACCATGAACTGCGCAGTTGGTGCACCCTTTGAGAGACCCTGTTTTATAAGAGCGTTGGTAAATACTATTTCCGTAAGTTTTACTGTGAGATCGTCTTCGTTTGAAGCACCATCCTGCGCGACTGACGGACGGATACAAACTGGGGGGACAGAGATGTATTGCCAGATATATTGTTCCGGACGACCAAACTCAGGTTTGAGACCAAGTAATTCACAATCCTAAGTATGATTAGGAGCATAATTTGAGACAGAAAATCGTAGCAACTGTACCTCGTCCGATATCCTCTTGAAGAGATCGAGAGTTTTCAATGGGTTGAGGTCCTCATGAACTGCTTTGTTCAGATACATCCCAAGTTCTTTCTGCGCCTCCACAGCAGGCGCGAACGTGCGCTTCCACCTTTCCATCTCGTCAACTGTCTTCTTTGCCCTGAATTTGTCATGTATGATTCGCAAGGCGCCGACTTTCTTAACGGCACCGTTTGTGGCGGAACAGTACGGGCAATATATGACTTTTCGTGCCATGGCGTTAACAGTTTTGCATAACGCCTGACGATGTACGTTCTCGAGATTAGGTCGGCGAAAGCGTTTCAGAAAAGAACGTCGATCAGGCTCTTCGAGCAAAACACGCGCACAAGTCTGAAAGGCGTGATCAACGGAACACTATACAACATCATTGCACCTACTTTGCATATACATTGTAATATCGCAATCGTATGCTTGAAATAACCGATGTGGAAAACAGGAACGACCAACTTGATGTATGCATAGTGCCCGACACAGTCCACAGAATTTAATCCACAGGTTTCACAGAAAGCGTTCTTCTCTGTCGTGCCCTGAAGTTTGGGTGAATGACGGTGCCCGCGAGCAGCAACAGACATTTACAAGTCGTCTGTCCAGAACTCCATCCTTGACTGGAAGTCGATCGATGGGTGTGTATAGATCGCGGTGAGTGACCTGGAACTCGGCCAACTTTACGGTGTCCTGAGCATTCAAGATACTGAATTGGAGCTCCTTGCTGAGAATATGTCAGTGCGTATTCCAGCATGTTACACACATATACTTGCATGACTTTCGGAGCCTGTGTGGACACAGATTCCTTCATGGCTGCTGGCAAGTCCGACTCAAGAGCCTTATGTTGACTGGGATGGACCGGAGTGTCACTCGATATCAGGTCACGGCACAGTCACGATATGTGACGCATAGATCGCACTTGCGCGTCGCGTCTCTCGCAGCAGCTCCATACCGCACAACAATGTCAAGAACATCCTACGACAGATATCTCACCGTTTTCTCTCCAGAAGGACGGCTGTACCAAGTCGGTATGTTCTTTCTGTATTCGATGATAGTCAGGCATTCAGAACTGACGTGAACATGAATAGAGTATGCGTTCAAGGCAATCTCTGGCTCCGGACACACAGCCATCTCGGTGAGGGGTAAGGATACTGCGGTCGTCATCACACAGAAGAAAGTCCCCGTATGTTTTCAACTGACCGTTGCACTCTCAGTGCTCACGCGGAGCAGGATAAACTCATCGATGCATCCTCTGTCACACATCTCTTTAGCATCACCCCGACTATTGGATGTGTCATGACTGGTCTAATAGGTGCGGCTCACGACAGCTACTTTTTGCCATCTCTTACACACATTCTTAGCTGATGCAAAAGCGCAAGTATTCCGCGCTCAACAAGAGGCTGTAGACTGGAGATACAAATATGGGTACGAGATCACCCCCGACGCACTGGCGCGACGGTTGGCAAATATCAATCAAGTGTATACCCAAAAAGCCGCGATGAGACCCCTGGGGATTTGTGAGCGGCTTGTTGATACTACAGGAAGCTTCTGCTCAACCATCAATCATAGCGATGATCCTGATCGGTATCGACCCCGAGTACGGACCCCAGTGTTTCAAACTCGATCCTGCTGGATATTTTGTAGGTTTTCACGCGACAGCGGCTGGCCAGAAACAGCAAGAGGCGATGAACCACTTGGAGAAGAAATGGAAGAAGTTGGATAACGGGAGAGGTGCCGATGATGCCGCCGCCGCAGGCAAGAAGCTCAGCCGGGCGGATGTCATTGAGGTGCGTTGATATCGACGAGCAACTCTGTAAAGCTGACGCTCCTAAAGATTGCGATTGAGGTCATGTCGACAGTTCACGCAACAGATTACAAGCCGGGAGAGATAGAGATTGGGATTGTGTCTACGGCCGACGAAGAAAATCTTAAGACAAGGGGAAACTGGCGGGTGATGGATGAAGTTGAAGTAGAGCAACACCTGTTGGCATACGCGGAGAAAGATTGACCCGAGAGGCATGTATTCCACAAGCTGTCAATGACATGACATCCAGGCTTTGCGCGTCAGATGCAGGGGTATCAGGTTAGATGCACAATACGTTACAGTTCTAAACAAACGTCAGAGCAGTGAAGCGCCGCCGCTCTAAGTATGTTGTCAACGTCTTTCGAAATGATGGGAGATGTTTCGCCGAATACCTGAATGGCATCGATTTCAAATTCTTGCAGTTCGTGGTGCTTTGGTCGCCAGAAGCGGGCTGGCGCATCCCAAAAATCACGGAAGGATGCTTGTTCAGTGACCACAGAAGTGTTCTGTGGGTGCTGAAGGCTGCCGGAAAACGTCTTGCGATACTCGGGTGGGGCCGCCGGATGCGGGTTGGCTAGTGCGAGTGCTGTCGCCAAGTGAGTATGAATATGACATGGACAAAACAATACGCGCACACGAAGGCCAAATGCGCTTTCCTATGAAGCTGATAAGCGGCTTGTGGGCTCTCGCGGAAAGGACATGGAGGGATGGATGAGGCATGTTGGGCTTGCGAACGGCCAAATCCGGCGGCCGTGAAGGCGGAGACGACGTTGACGTGTGTTTGTCCTCGTTAGGATTGAAGGGCATTGTCAAATAGAGACGCGTTCCGATTCCGAACGTGAGGCTGTGCAGATGCCTCAAAGCGTTTATATCCGTTATGCGTTGAATGTTTCGGAGTAGTCAAAAACACTGCGTTACAACATTTGCAGTTCCAAATTACACGGCCATGGCTCAAGCAATTGCTCGGTACAAAGCCCTCACCTCCGCATCCAGTGATCAAGCTTCTGCAACCTTCGCTGCCATTCACATCGGTAGGATGCTGTGTCCTAGTTACCGCCCGCGCCATGCTCATCCATTGTCAGCCCTTATAACGAATCAACTCGATGCCGGGTCTAGGAAAGCGCTGTCCCAGCTAATACTTGATGATCTTAGGGCCACTCTCCTCGATAACACCATATCTCGTCTCTCGGAGGATGGTTTGTCTCCTCTTTCTCACTGTGTCTGCGCCCTGACCAGCTCCGTCACAGACGCACCAAAAGCTTTAAGCACACTCAAGAGCCTTGGCGGAACGCCAGAGGTGGCAAGCATCCTTGGCACACCATCAAATCTTCGCTGCTTGTTGAAGTTATCCTCCAAAATCGACGATTCCGTGCAAAATGACGCGTTACGATGTGTCGCAAATACTATGCTTCTCAACGAATCCGCGCGTGGCACCCTTGTCAGCCCCGAAGTTGACGGTGGCAATGTCTGCATCGACTTACTTCGGGTCAGATTCTCCCTTTCTTGATCGTGTTGCCCTCTCACGTCGATCTGCAGAAATCCACAATCGAGCATGTTTTTCTTTCGTCCAGAATCCTTTTTCTTTGTACTGCTGCTGCGTCTTCCGCTGCACCGTTCATTCAATGGCTGGTTGAACACAAACGCCCTAATGTGCCTGGTTCCGGGACCGCAGTTGACATAATCGGAACCAAACTGGATGACCTCACCGAATTGATGAAAGAGGGAAATAACACCACCAAGGATGCCATCATGGATTTGCTCAAGCTAATATTCAATCTTTGTGTCCACTATCCCAAGGTGTGTGACGTGTTTCATGGCTTGTGTCAGTACTGATTTGTTTTGCAGCTCGTTGACTGCGAAGTCCAGAGCCCTGAGGTCACAATTTCAGACGTTGACGACAAGGTCATGGGCGACTATTGGAGCACCAGGTTAGACAGGTGAGTCTCCTTCAGTCAACAATTTGTCGGTCTCGCCTAAGTTTTCCCAGTCTTTTGCCACCACTTCTTCGTGCCTTCTATGTCAACTCTCCCGCAAGTAATCCGTTGGAAGCACCGCTTCCTCACATCATCCATTCGCTTATAATAGTCCCTGTTGTTCCGACCAATCGAAATATCTGGTTTGGGAAGCAAACCTCTGCTCCCACACTTCCCGATTCCGCCAGCGCCTCATCAGCTGGTTCAACGAACCGTGATACTTCTCATTCTGGTTTCAAAGAAACAAAATCACGGTTGTTTGAGCGCGCAACCTCTGTTTTATCAGCGGCCGGGCGACGCTCATTATCGCGCTCATCGGGATCGCGCTCTGAAACGCCAATGCTTCAGGACTCTGCGCTGCGCGCGTATGAATTACTGGATGCCACGCTTGCTCACTTCATGCCTGGGGACATTCACTCCGATGATCCTAGCATTCGACGTCGGTTGCCGGATGGAGAAACCTTGGACGATTTAGTTTCCCCTCTTGTTATCCTCATCACACGCTTTTGCCTGGGTGATGAGGACGCCAAAGTCAGGATAAGGTGTTGGTTCATCCCACCCAACATAGATCGATCCAGTCCGTTGGAGGCACGATCTGATCTTTTGGGCAGATGTCTGCGCCTCCTACAGAGCGTATACCATAGCCGACTAAACAGGGTTTGCGGAGAGATGTTTTTCGCGATGTGCGATTGTGACGGTGAGTCAAGCATGTCTATTATTCAGCATTGCTGCTGAATGCGGTGTCATTAGCCACGACTTTATCGGGCTACCTTGGCTACGGGAATGTTGCCGGGTTCCTCTTCCAGAAGGGAGTCGTCTCTGCGCCACCAAGATCGACTACATCAGGTGCACCAATGACCACCGCCACTGGCTTGCCCATCAATCCAATTACTGGAACGATTGAGAAGGAGCACGAACCTATATCTATGACCGAGGAGGAGAAGGAGCAGGAGGCTGAGAAGTTATTTGTACTCTTTGAACGACTGGAAAGGACCGGGGCTATGTCACCCGGTCAGAACCCCATAAGAAGGGCCATACAGCATGGAAAGCTAGGCTAACTCAGTTGCTGTGTCCATCGATTATTTATGCGGACGATCACTATTATGTGATCGAGTGACATTTTGCGTACGTCTGGTGGACGTACTTAGTGTCTGCGAATACTAGGTAGATGTGCAATCAATCGAAAGTAATCTTTCGACCCTCAAATTGTGTAATACCACCTGTTCGCGCGCCTCGTCCTCTTCCCCTTCCGCCTCTATCTCCGGGACGACCGCCGCGTCCACGGTCACCGACAAATCCTCCACGTCCGCGACCTCCGCGACTTCCCCAAGGATTTCCCTGCAATGGTTTTTGATATGCCTGTTCTTGAAAATCATGAGTCAACGCACCTGTCCACCTCCGCGACCACCCGCACCATCACGAGGACGCGAAAAGTCCAACCTGATCGCTCGGCCGTCAAGCTCAAAACCCTCAAGTGCTCCGCGAGCCTTTTTAGCGGCCCCAACTTCACTAAACTCCACATATGCAAATCCTTTTGGTTTTCCCGTATCGCGATCTGTAGGTAAACGGACACTCTTGACATCACCATGTTCACCAAAGGCTTCCCATAGTGTGTCTTCGTTGACCCCGAAGCTAAGATTGCCAACGAACAGAACAGCCGAAGGCGGACTCAGCACGTCGCCGAAGGTCTGTGCGCGTTTTTCAGTGGAAACCTTCTTGTCTCGTGGACTACTCCTGTCAATCTTGACTGCGCGTCCGTCAATCTCTCTCCCGTTCATCGCAAGGGCATTTTCAAGCGCGTCAGCGGTCTTGAAGTGGACATAACCGAAACCACGAGAACGACCAGTGTTGCGATCCATTTGAACATGAGCGGATTCAACTTCTCCACACTCGGCGAATTCTTGAGCTAGCCAATCGTTATCAACATTCCATGATAGTTGGCCAACGAAAATGCTCTTTATTTCTTCGCCTGAGGTCACAGCGTTGGCGCTGTCATTCGCCAGCTTGGCCTTTTTGGGTAACGCGACTGACTCGCCGTCAGCCTTGCGTTTCTTATTTGCTAGTAATTTGTTAATCACCAGTGATTATCCACCAATAAACGATCTCAAACCTTCGGGAGGTGCGGTTTGGGCAGGTGCCGATGTCTTGTCCTCATCGCTGTCACTCTCGCTGGAAGATTCTTCAGAACCCGACGTATCAGATGAGTCATCCTCAGAGTCTGATGTTTTTTTCCCTAACAACACGCTAGGAGTTGGTGGTCACTGAACCAGAGAAAAACGCACCCTTGTCGGGAGATGTTTTTGCGAGAACAGATGCCATTTCCTTGTCATCGTCACTATCTTCGCTCGAAGATTCTTCAGAGCTTGAAGCATCAGACGAACCACCTGAAGAGTGTGCTGCCTTTTGTACTACCGAGATGTCAGAGAGTAATGATCGTTCTGCACAGAGAGAATGCACCTGGTGTAGGAGTAGTCTTCATAGGTCCAGATACCTTTCCTTTGTTACTGGTGCCGCTCTTTTCGCTCGAGGATCCCTCAGAACTTGATGCATCAGATGAATCATCCGAGGACTTGGCTGTCTTTTTTACTAGCGAAGTGTTAGACGATGATGAACTTCTCAGTGAATGAGGACGCACCTGAGGCAGGAGTTGACTTGACAGGCGGAGATACCTGCTCACTGCTGTCGCTCTCCGCACTTGATGACTCCTCAGCACTCGAAGAATCGGAAGAGTCATCCGAGGAAGCTGAGGACGTTTTCTTTCCTTTGGCCTGTGCTTTTTTGGAGGTAGTCTTTGCGAGGGTTTCAGCTTTCGCGAGAACTTCTTTTGCTGGAACTGCAGGTTTTGCCTTGATCTGTTCCGCTTTCTTTGAGGCAGCTTTTTTGTTGTTTTTGTCCGCCTTTGCCATCGGAGATCTGAGTGGAAGTCAAAGCCGACTCGGAGTGACAGTATGACTTCGGAAATTTTTGGTAGATTACTACACGTGACTAGTAGTTGAGGGCAAGTCCCGAAGGCGTTGAACGCAGGGCACTGGGTCAGCAGCTACTTACTTACCATCTATCCACTGGCATTGTCATGGATAACGTATTTGACGTTATCGTGCTTGGTACTGGGCTGTCGGGGTCGATTACTGCTGCGTAAGTTACTTCTTCACCTCATATCCACCACTCAATTAAATGCTCTCAGCGCCCTCGCTAAGGCTGGGTTGAAAGTAGCCCATGTAGATCCCAATCCATACTACGGCGCCGATGAAGCCACATTGACATTGGACGAACTGGTTCATTGGGCAGAGACACATTCAACAAATCCCATCGAGGCGCCTGTACATTATCGCGTCGACTATCTGTCTCCAAACCGCCCATCTCACCCGAAACAGTACTCGATTTCGCTATCACCTTCCGTTATTCCATCTATCGGGCCATTCATATCATCAGTTGTCTCCTCGGGCGTTGCCCGCTACGGCTCATATAAGCTCCTGGGCCCTATTGGAATTTACCGAAACGGCAAGTTCCAGAGCGTTCCGCAGGACAAGGAGAGTATTTTCCAGGACCGGAGTATTCCATTAGTTGAGAAACGTCGTCTCATGCGTTTCCTGGCGTTTGCCTCTGGGGAATTTGAGCAGAGTCCGGAGCTCCAGGGTAAAGAGGATACTTCTTTCGACCATTTCCTCCGCGAGTCCTTCAGCTTAAGCGAAGAGATTTCGCAAGTGATCATGTTCTCCCTTGCATCTTGTCATTTCTCTGGAGGTGAGACGACAATTTGCTTTTTCCATCTTGACTTACATTACTACTTAGAATCAACGTCGACTGCACTGCATCGTGTGCGCAGCTGTCTGAGGTCAGCTGGGCGGTATGGCTCGTCCCCATTCCTTGTCGGTTACTATGGGGGATCTGGAGAGATAACCCAGGGATTTTGTCGTGCCACAGCTGTGAATGGCGGGGTCTACATCCTCGGTCGGAAGATTTCGAACCTCGTTGTTAACGGTATGCAGGAACCTGAACGTTTTTCTGTCGAACTTGAAGACATCCCTGATCAACTTCGGTCGTCGTGTCTTTTGTCATCAATGGCTTGGGTTCCTCACTGCTTGCGATCACGAGTGAATCTCATATCCGATTCCGATGCGCCCGGCACAACACGATGTCAAGTACATGCTGTGGCCCGCTGCATTGCTATAGTGCACGGCACCCTCACCCCTCCTCGCTTGTACGGAACTGATGATACCCCCCTTGTCGAGGGACAGTCAGATTCATTTCTGGTCGTGTACCCCCCTGGATCCCTTGATGGGGGTTCTTTGACATCATCTGTGACTTTATTGACTGCGGGTGCCGGTACAATGTCAGCACCTTCAGAGATGAGTATGGCTCTCAATTGTTCAAGTATGATTCGTGTCTAATCAACATGAGATGCATAGATATCATCTATCTTTCAATGCCTTTGCATGAACATGGCAAGTCCTCAAGAGAGCTTCTTCATCCTTACTTAGCTGGGATCCTTAATTCAAATCCTACTTGTCAATCTGTTTTCCAGCTGTTCTATATGCAGTATTTTGCATGTGATCAACCAGTTGGGGATCTTATATCCAACTTTTTTGTTCTTCCACATTTACAGCCAGATTTTTTTCAAGCTGTTGATCAGGCAGCACATGATGCTGAAGAAGCATTTTGGTCTATCACTCAATCATTGGGTTTAAAAATGCCTTGTGATAGAGAGAGGTGCTTCTGGATGGATTGTTATGTGGATAGTAACCATAAGCAGGATCTTGAGTAGTAAAATCAGATTACTTGTGGTAAATAAAGAACAGATTTGGAAATAGAAGAAGCAAATATTTAATGACACCTTTTATATTAAAGTTGCTAGCTTATTTGTGTAAATTGGGGACAACTTTCAAGTATCATTGATCCAGGACAAACTATAAATCTAATTGGCTGGGTTTAAGTCTACTTGCCCCATTACTCCACTTTCAGCATTAAATGAGACTTCTGATTGAATCTAACAGATATTAACTTTTATTCCTTCCTTATGGTGTTATAGACTGCTCACTGGCACTTGGCTGGACACTATCTTGCAGCATACACTACTAGTACTACTGCTGAAATGATGAAGAATAAGGAGTTGTGCCTTGTGTTACAATTGCAATTTTCTAGGGGGCACTTTTTTTTTTTTTCCAGCCCTTGCCTAGATGTCACCCTAAACCATCTTCTTATCAGGGATTATAGCCTTACTTCTATGTTTCTATCTGAGTCT